>JARGYO010000125.1:1800000-1957500 GCA_029206835.1 Rana muscosa
GATACCAAAACCTTTTCGCGTGTTGACCCGGACCTGGAGACATCCTCACTGTCCGAACGGTCACGGTCCGCAGTCTCTGATGCATCAGATACAGGGCCATGAGCCACAGCGGGCCTGGTTCTGCACCAGAATTATCCCCAGAAGATGGCGGGGGAAGGGGGCGTTTCCTACCCCCCATGTTCCCATGCGCCGCTTCCACCTTAGCAACAAAAGCCTCCAAGATTGCTGACATAGCGTCCACAGATACATCAGGGGCATCAGCTGCCAACTCAGGTGTTTCAGGGAAAAAAAGACGTCTGCTTCTGACGTCATGCTGACCCCCGCGCCTGACACCCACAGGGACTCCAGGCAAGGTATCAATAGGCCACCCTCCTAGCTGCTACAGAGATGCAGGGTCTCCCAGAGGACTGACCACCCTTAGAACGGTACCGCTACTGCTGCCGTCTGCTCCTGCCTGAGATGCTCTCCCACAGCTGCCTGTGTCAGTCAGATCCCTGTCAGTGTGTCTGTATACTTTCGCGCCTGTACAATGCACCCTAGGGGCCGAAGACTTCCACAAAATGGCTGCCGAGCGGTCGTGCTGAAGAACAGTGTGTACCATAAGAAAATGGCTGCCAAGCAGTCTACAGAGGCCAAAAAGGCCGTGGACTACAAGAAAATGGGCGCCGAGCGGCGGTAGATCCATACAGGCGCGAACCACAAGAAAATGGCCGCTGAAGAGTCGTCAGAGGCCAAAGCGGGCGCGTACCATAAGAAAATGGCCGCCGAGTGACGGTAGATCCATACAGGCGCGAACCACAAGAAAATGCCCGCCGAGCGATAGATAGAGGCCAAGACAGGCGTGGACCACAAGAAAATGGCCGCCGACAGCATGTAGAGAGAAAACACACACTGGTAAACAGCACATTGACATATTTAATGACAGCCTACAGCGCAGCCCCGCCCCAGATGGAGCCCCCCAGGTGACCCGATCATATGCATGCCCATGTCATGGAAAACCCAGCGCGTAGTTGGGTCGGCACACTCTCGATGGCCGAAACTGGGGAGACTACAAAGATCTGGGATCCAGCCTGTCACCCAGTCAGCAGTTGATCGAAGATCGAAGGGACAAAAAAAAACAAAAAACATAGAAACGTCGAAAAAAAAAAACCCGGACCAATGGGCCCGAAGGGAGCCATGTCCTTCTCCTCTGCTAGGCAGAAAAAAATGATTTGCGAGGTGCAGAGAGAGAGAGGTTATACCCAGAGGGTCTGCCCCCTGGGCGGTGATGTATAAGGTGTGGTGTGTTAACACTTTCTACAAGTTTTCTGCCTAGTCACTCCTAAATGAAGGATAATACCCACTTGTCAATAGGAAGCTGTGTCCGTCCATGAACGAAAGAGTAATAAATTCTATTCCCAAGTCTCAAAGCTGTGCTGGAGATGCCATACAGAGCCAGGTGCACTCATGCATATTTTCTGGCAATGTCCTGTTACAAAAATTCTGAAGAGGAGTCAAGTATGTAGTCCTCCAATTGATATCCGTGGATCTCAGCACAAACTACCTTTTACATATTAACCCAATACGCTTACACCGCTATAAAATGTACTGACTGCGCACAGCCTGTGCTTGCATCCCTTATCTCTGGACGCAAGACCTAACCCTAATTCACTGGTTTGCTAGATTTAACAAATGATCCATGGAGAGCTTGATAGCCCAGATTTATAATAGGCAAGACAAATTTAGAGATACCTAAAAAAAAAAAAAAAAAAAAAAAAAAATTAGGAGATACCTGGCTGCCATGTTCTTCCTATTGATGATGGAGCAGAGAATTTTTCCATTCTCCTTCCCTCCCACAGTTTCCAAACCGTTCCCCAATTATTATTATTCAGGATTTATATAGCGCCAACAGTTTGCGCAGCGCTTTACAACATGAGGGCAGACCAGTGGCGGCCTGTCCATAGGGGGCGCGGGGGCGCCGCCCCCCCAAAGCTATTGTCAAAAAAAAAAAGGGCCCTTTAAAAAAAATATATATATATATATTTTTTTAAAACTTCTTTAAATTCAATGGGCTTGGGCGCCGGCCCCAGTGCACTATGGGAGCGTCATCCCAATGCAATCCCGTGATTGCAGACGAGACGCTACATTTGCGTTTTTTTTTGTTGCTTTGTGGCGTAGAGCTAATAGCCCCAGCACTCTCATTGGGTCAGTCTTCTGTCCGTCTATATATCTGACCATTAGCAGCCGCCGTAGGACTTATGAGGTGCTTTCCCGGGCAGCCGTGTTACTTTCACTTTCTGTTCTGGTGGGATGTCGGCTCTATGAGGATCTGATGTGATGTGCTGTGATCTGAATGTGTCTTTCCTCCACATACCAAGGCTTACAGTAAGTGCCGTTATTTCCCCCTATTTACAGGAACAATCTCCAGTAAGGCCAGTCACAGAGTATTAGAGTCTGTATCTCACGCTGCTCCCCCCCCCTCTCCCCTTTAGGCAGACTGCTTCGGCTGTCTCTTCTGCATGGCATGGCAGCTACTGTGTGGGACTCTGTGATAAGAAGATGTGTGAGTTTCACAGCAACAGGTTGTTTTAAAATGTGTCAAAACGAACATTCAGGCAGGAAGAAGTTACAAAACATTAATGTATGAGAGAAGAGAGAGAGAACATGGGCTGTGGGGGAAGGTGGGAACATGCCAACTCCATCACATTACAGGAGAATTCATCCTCACTGACTCAGGTGCCAACTAATGTGCTGCTGGATCCCCTCCACCTCTGTATATAGTGTGCTGTGTTCTCTGTATGTAATGTATCTAATGTGTGTTCTCTGTATGTATGTATTGCATGTAATGTGTGTTCTCTGTATGTAATGTATGTATTGTATGTTCTGTGTGTGTACGGTGTGTTCTGTGTATGGTGTGTTCTGTGTATATTCTATGTATGCACGGTGTGTTCTGTCGCTTTTCGGCCCAACTCTCAGCAGTGCATTAACCTGATCTCCCCAGGAAAGGATGGAGAACTACAAGTCCCAGCAGGTTATAATATAAGGCTCTGAGGTGGGGGGGGGTGTCCACTGGACACCCGTCCACCTCGGAGCCTTACATTATAACCTGCTGGGACTTGTAGTTCTCCACCTTCTCCTGGGGCTCAGGTGCATGCAATCCACCATCTATGGGACTACAAGTCCCAGCAGTGAGAGAAAAACACCTGGACACTGGATTGCATGCACCTGAGCCCCAGGAGAAGATGGAGGACTACAAGTCCCAGCAGAGTACAGAAAAAAGAGGGGGTGACTCCGCGCAAAGGAATTCAAAAGTTGCACAGTAGGCAGAACTGCTGCCTCTACTTATTGCTGCCACCTATGTAGGTGGAGCAAGAAATGTGAAAGGGTAAAGAGTGTAGTTGTGGCGCTGTTCTGGCGTATGGACCAACTTATGCCAATATTAGTGTGTGATCTTTAAGTTATGCCTCTAGGATAATAAAAGAAAAACAGAAAAAACAAAAAACTAAATTTGGCTCAGCCGGGTGTTTGCTGCTCCCTGGGGTTTTTTTTGAGAGTGCTATTGAGGTTGAATCCTGGTTGGAATGTGTACAAGGGAATTTTTAAAATTTAAAAATAATAATAGGATTAGTGAATATCCAAACTTAAGTTGGTGTCTCGGCCGGGTGTTTACTGAACCAATTACAGAAGTTGCCAATGTGATATATTAGTGCTAGATGTTGAGAGGTCTGTGCCTCTGTGATATGTAAAAAGGTTATAAAGAGGTGAAACCAAATGTTGGCTCAGCCGGGTGTTTGCTACATCCCGATTGGTGAAAAGTGTTTAGTGGAAATTGGGATAACTCCTGGTGTGGAGTATTTCAAAAGAATGAATAAAATAAGGTAGGAGTGAAGGAATTGGTGAAGATGTCCAGAAATCAAGTGGTGTCTCGGCCGGGTGTTTACTGAATCCAAAAATGGCCGATGTAGTGTATTGGTGCTGGATTGCTGTGGAGTGAGATTTGAGATATAAGATCCCGGGGGAATCTCTGATCTTATGCAGTATAATACACTTTAGGTACCTATGTTATTACACATATTGTTGCTGTGATGAATCATGTTAAATAAAATAACATCAATTATTTTCCAGTATTGAGTCCATAGGACAAGCACAGCAGCACAAGTCACCAATATTTTACCTTGTCACCACTTTTTATAGTGATTGTGAATTCAATACTGGAAATAATTGATGTTATTTTATTTAACATGATTCATCACAGCAACAATATGTGTATTAACATAGGTACCTAAAGTGTATTATACTGCATAAGATCAGAGATTCCCTCGGGATCTTATATCTCAAATCTCACTCTACAGCAATCCAGCACCAATACACCACATCGGCCAATTTTGGATTCAGTAAACACCCGGCCGAGACACCAACTTAAGTTTGGATACTATTCACTAATCTTATTATTATTTTTAATTTTAATTTTAAAAATTCCCTTATACACATTCCAACCATGATTCAACCTCAATAGCACTCTCAAGAAAAACCCAGGGAGCAGCAAACACCCGGCTGAGCCAAATTTTGTTTTTTGTTTTTTCTGTTTTTCTTTTATTATCCTAGAGGCATAACTTAAAGATCACACACTAATATTGGAATAAGTTGGTCCATATGCCAGAACAGCGCCACAACTACACTCTTTACCCTTTCACAAGTCCCAGCAGGTTATAGTATATGGCTCCAAGGTGGATGGGTGTCCAGGTGTTTTCCTAGCACTGAAGGGACTTGTAGTCCCATACATGGGAGATTGCATGAACCAGTATGAGTCCTAGCAGAAGACGAACTACAAGTCCCAGCAGGTTATAGCATAGGGCTCCAAGTAGATAAGTGGTCATGCGATGCTGGGACTTGTAGTCCTTTACCTAAGAGAATTGCATGAACCAGTGTCTTAGGAGGGAGAGGCTGGAGAACTACAAATCCCAGCAGGCTGGTGTGCAATGCATGATCCTGATCTCCCCAGGAGAGGGTGGAGAACTACAAGTCCCAGCAAGAAATAGTATAGGGCTCCAACATAGATGGGTACACATGTGATGCTGGGACTTGTAGTCCTATACATGGGCTATAGCATGAACCTGCAGAACCTAGCAGAGGATGAAGAACTACAAGTCTCAGCAGGTTATAGCATAGAGCTCCAAAGTGGCCGAGTGTCCATGCGATGCTGGGACTTGTAGTCCTTTACCTAAGAGAATTGCATGAACTAGAGTCTTAGGAGGGAGAGGCTGGAGAACTACAAATCTCAGCAGGCTGGCATGCAATGGGTTAACCTGATCTCTCCAGGAGAGGGTGGAGAACTACAAGACCCGGCAGGTTATAGTATAGGGCTCCAAGGAGGATGGGTGCCCCTGCGATGCTGGGACTTGTAGTCCCATAATGGGGGATTGCATGCACCAGAGTTCTATGATGCTGGGATTGTAGTCCCACACATACATAGGGAACTAAATCATCTGGGGACCTAGCAGATTATAACTTAAAACTCGAAGGATGATGAGTGGTCATGACTTTTTTTTCCAATGCTGGGACTTGTAGTAGTGTTGTAAGAAGAAGAGGCTGTCGCCTGGAGGAGTGTGTCTGTCTGCCCTGCCACCCTGTGCTGGTCTGAGGGGGGGGGTGATTGCTGTGTCCACCACCCCCCTGCCATGTATATAGTGTAGCACTGTAGCTGACTTGATTGGGGGGGGGGGGGTTGCAGAATGCAGATACATGCGATTTACAGGTTGCAGAATGCAGATTTGTGCTATTTACAGGTTGCAGAATGCAGATATGTGCGATTTACAGGGTGCAGATATGTGCTATTTACAGGTTGCAGAATGCATATATGTGCTATTTACAGGTTGCAGATATGTGCGATTTACAGGTTGCAGAATGCAGATATGTGCTATATCCAGGTTGCAGATATGTGCGATTTTTTTACAGGTTGCAGAATTCAGATATGTGCGATTTACAGGTTGCAGAATGCAGATATATGCGATTTACTAACAGTGTAATTTTTTTAGTTTGTTTGCGCCGATCTGTAAAGCTCCGCTATATACCATGATCTGTGATGCTGGGGCTGTATACTCTGTCCTGTGATGCTGAGCTGTATACTCCTGACACTATGAGTGGAAGCAAGTGGAATACAGGGGACGAAGTGGGTGGATTCTATAAGGGGTGTGGCTTATGAGAAGTGGGAGGGGTCAACCGTGGAGGGGCGTGGTCTTGCGCCCCCCCATCCTAAAACTTCACCAGCCGCCACTGGGGCAGACAGTACAGTTACAATACAATTCAATAAAGGAGGAATCAGAGGGTCCTGCTTGTTAGTGCTTACAATCTAGAAATAATTTTTTCAACTTCGCTCCTTTTTTGGCACCTTTGTTAATTCTGATCCCAATTAGCTTCAGGACATATAATCCCAGAGTCTTTTGTTCCACAAACACTTGGGAATAAGGACAATTATAAGATTGAAGTTTACACATTGTACTGAACAAAGTTGCTTGTTAATTCTGATCCCAATTAGCTTCAGGACATATAATCCCAGAGTCTTTTGTTTCACAAACACTTGGGAATAAGGACAATTATAAGACTGAAGTTTACACATTGTACTGAACAAAGCTGCTTACCTTTCTTTAGTTCCAAGACTGAAGGTGTTGTGTTGGCGGTAATTGCGGATTGCACCAGTTACCATATGCAAAACAAGCACTTCTAAGGCTTATTGAATAAAGCAGTATAAAAAAAAACACATGCAGCATGTCACAGCAACCAATAAGAAACGATGTTAACTGGTCTCATTACATTATTAATAAATTAAATATGCATTGCACATTTCCATGTAGTCTGTTCACTGCCAGATTAAACAAAAGCCCGTACAAAGTCACCTAAAGCTTGCTGACCACCAACGCTTTAAATTAATATTAACAGTGGCCCAAGCACATCATGTTCATACCTGAAAGTTCAGCAGCCCATCTGTCTGCATCAGCATAAACAAATTCTAGGTCTGGAGACTCTGAGTAGCCCTGCAATAAACAAAAAAATTATAGGTAAATATAAAGCACAGTTTAAGTGTAAAAGCATTTAGGTTGATAAAAGATAAAAGCACATAACCTAAAAAGTAAGTGCAAACAAATGAAAAGTTGATTAGAGTTATTGTAAAGGTTCACTTTTTTTTTTTTTCAATAAAAAACATGTTATACTTACCTGATCTGTGCAATGGTTTTGAACAGAGCAACCCCAAACCTCCTCTTCTGGGGTTCCCCATCAGTGCTCTTGACTCCTCCTCCCTTTCAAGTGCTGATAATGGATGCACTTGTATGGTCTCAATTCTGAGCCGGGCTGTGTGTGTTTATTGACACACACACACACACACACACACACACACACAGCTCTGCTCGGCCCTGCCCCCTGCTCCCTTCTCACAGGAGTTGATTGACAGCAGCAGGAGCTAATGACTCCCACTGCTGACTCATGTCCTGAGGGGGGGGAGGGAGAGAAGTGCTACATCGAGATCAGGCTCAGGTAAGTATTTTGGGGGCTGGAGGAAAGCTGAACATGAGTTTTTTTTATCTTAATGGAGAGAATGCATTACGATAAAAAAAACTTTAGCCTTTAGACTTTCAGCTATCAGGATATACACTAGTCCTGAAAGCAGATTTCTAATTAAAAGAGAAATATGGCCAAAGCCTGTTCGGCCATACTTATCATGTGGGTCACAGGAGTGTACATTTGCACTCCTGTGCCCCAGAATAAGCCAACAGCGGGCTAAAGTCTGCTCTAGAGATGGTAAAACCAGGAAACAAACTGAAAAATTGGGAAAAACATTTTTTTTTTCTCAAAAGATTTTCTTTTTGATTTTTACCCAGAAAAAAAAAAAAAGTAGGGGTGGAATAATAGGATTTTTGTACTCACCGTAAAATCCGTTTCTCTGACGTCCATGGACTGAGCTCTCATACTGTTTACGTGTGAGTATATGTCCCTGCTTGCAGGAGAAGATCTAGGCAGAATGTTAGAAACATACATTCTAGAACAAAACCAGAGCTGAACAGCCCCGCCCAGGGGGGCGGTCCCTCCGGACATAACTCTCCTTCCTGCAGCTAGCAGCCTCAGTTCGTAACAAGCAGTACAAACCTTAAAAGAAGGGTGGGTGCTGTATCAGTCCATAGACGTCAGAGAAACGGATTTTACGGTGAGTACAAAAAATTTCTCTTATCGTCCATGGACTGACACAGCTCTCATACTGTTTATGTGTGGGACGTCCCAAAGCAGTATAAGAAAAGGGTGGGAGCAAATAGTAAAAAGGAACAACCAAAACTTCACTCCAAACCAGCAGAGCTCCTCAACGGAGGAGCTGTAGCATTAAACAGCGGCCTGCAACACTTTGCGGCAGAAGGAAGCATCCGAAGATGCAGCCACATCAACCTTATAGAATTTTGAAAAGGCATGAACGGACGACCAGGTCACCGCCTTGCACACACGTGCAACCGACGCTTGATGTCGGAAAGCCCAGGAAGCACCGATTGCCCTGGTGGAATGTGCCGTAACCGGAAAGGGAGGCGCCCTCCCCTTAATGGCTTAGGCTTGTATAACAGTCTGTCTGATCCACCCAGAAATAGTGGCAGACGACATCGCTCGGCCCTGTTTCGGACCAGAGACAGACACAAACAGTGAGTCATAGCACGTACCACATCCAATGTGTGAAGCGCAATCCCTCCGGGATGCGATGGGTGAGGACACAAGGACGGGAGGATAATGTCCACATGGAGGTGAAAAGCCGAGACCACCTTTGGCAAAAGGAAGGTCGCGGACGCAACATCGCCTTATCCTTATGGATGACCAAATAGGGCGACTTGCAGGACAAGGCCGCCAACTCAGACACCCGTCTGACAGAAGTAATGGCGACTAAGAAGGCCGCCTTCGGAATCTCTGATATTTTCAAAGTGAGGTTCCTGGAGAACCGAGAGCACCAAATTCAAATCCTGAGGAGGGAGAGGAGGTTTAACAGAAGGGAGCACATGGCGAACCCCCTGCACAAAAGGTGCCAACCAAGGGATGACTCGCTAGCGGTCGCTGAAAGAAGATGGCCAAGGCCGAAATCCGACCCCTAATGGTACTCAACACAAGCATTTGGGTCACGCCACGCTGCAAGAACCGCAGGATACTGGGGACGGAATACGTCCGTGGATACTAGTCCAGCTCTTCGCACATAGCGATGTAAGCTTCCCAGGTACGGTGATATATCTTTCTAGCGGAAGACTTCCGTGCCCTTAAGATGGTCGAAATGACCGAATCCGAGAGACCTCGGACTCTCAGCACCTGGCTTTCAATAGCTATGCCGTTAAAGCCAGAGACTGTAAAACAGGATGAAAAATAGGACCTTGAGACAGAAGGTCCACCCTCATTGGCAACCGCCAAGGAACGTGCGCGATGTGACTTAGCAGATCAGCGTACCAATGACGCCGAAGCCCATCCGGCGCAAAGAGGATCACCGGAATCCCCTCGGCCACAACCCTGCGCAGCAGGCGAGGAAGCAGCTGCAGCGGAGGATAACAGATATCAGGTGATAATGACCCCATGGGGCCACCAATGGATCCGAGGCATCCGCCCAAGGATCCCTGGACCTGGCCACAAACCTCGACACCTCACGATTGAGTCGAGAGGCCATCAGGTCCACATCCGGCATGCCCCACCGCCGACACAGAAATTTGAAAAACCTCCGGGTGTAAGGACCACTCTTCCTGGTCCAGCGTCTGGCAACTCCGATAGTCCGCCTGCCAATTGTCTACGCTCGAATGTAGACGGCCGACAGAGACCACGAGGAGAGGCACAGTCTGATTGCCCGTATTTCCAGAACATCGATCGGTAAATGGGCTTCGTCCGGAGTCCAAAGCCCTTGGGCTATATACAAAAAATATTCGCGCTACTAACACATATGAGCAGCTACAATACCTGTGAAGAAAAAGCAAAAACAAACAATATACAAAAAAATGTAGCGCTGTACGTGACAATTACAATTAAACACAATAAAAACACCCAAGTGCTGTAGTGAAAATCCAAATGAGTAAATCAAGGAGAGTCTGAATAAAATAAAATCCAAAGTTCAATTGAATTAAAGAACGTGTTTGAAAAGTCTCTAATAGCAATTCAAGATGGTAAAACCTTCCAAAATAAACTGGTGACTTCAAAAAAGGAATGACTGTGAGATGACCACCACCACATAGAAGGGAGGCTTACTGAAAAGGGTGGACCCAATAAACGTACGTCTATGGGGTCGACTCAGGCTTGGTATGTATGTATCCATGGGTACAAGATCCCGGCTGGTGTTTCACACATATGAATCCAAGATCTAAGATAAGTTGATAACAACGGATCTCCAAGCCCAGTCAGGTATTGACAATGGTTCACAGCAGGACCATAGTGGAAGAAAGAAGGAGAGGGCACATAGCGTAATACAGTAGGAGCTGATTTATTAAATGTAGGCAGGAACACTTACATTCTATCTGAAGAAAAGCGCTTTGCAATACAATTAGTGGCAGCAGTAATGTATTGCTGCCACTAACTGTATTGCAAAGAGCTTTTCTTCAGATAGAATGTAAGTGTTCCTACCTACATTTAATAAATCAGCTCCTACTGTATTACGCTATGTGCCCTCTCCTTCTTTCTTCCACTATGGTCCTGCTGTGAACCATTGTCAATACCTGACTGGGCTTGGAGATCCGTTGTTATCAACTTATCTTAGATCTTGGATTCATATGTGTGAACCACCAGCCGGGATCTTGTACCCACGGATACATACATACCAAGCCTGAGTCGACCCCATAGACGTACGTTTATTGGGTCCACTCATTTCGGTAAGCCTCCCTTCTATGTGGTGGTGGTCATCTCACAGTCACTCGTTTTTTGAAGTCACCAGTTTAATTTGGAAGGTTTCACCATCTTGAATTGCTATTAGAGACTTTTCAAACACGTTCTTTAATTCAATTGAACTTTGGATTTTATTTTATTCAGACTCTCCTTGATTCACTCATTTTGATTTTCGCTACAGCACTTGGGTGTTTTTATTGTGTTTAATTTTAATTGTCACGTACAGCGCTACATTTTTTTTGTACAAAGCCCTTGGGCTGACAGGACTCCACCCTAGCCCGTCAGGCTGGCCTCCGTCATGATCACTATCCACTGGATGGGGAGGAACGACTTCCCGGACCGAAGAGCCGGGGACCCCAACCAACACGCCAGGGACGCCCTTATTGGGTGACTCATCTGGATCTGAAGATCCAAGGACAACGGGGATTTGTCCCAAGTGGACAGGATCTCTTACTGTAATACCTTGTGTGTGATTGGGCATACGGAACAGCCTCGAACGAGGCCCCCATGAGTCCCAGGACTCTCATGCAAAAACGGGTTGACGACCATTTTCGGGACGTCAGGACACGCACTGCAGACTGAAATGTCAGTAACTTCTCCAGGGTTAGAAATACCTACGCCTCCAAGGAGTCCAGGATCCGACCGAGATACTCCGAATGCTGAGCCGGGACCAGGACTGACTTCTGAATGTTCAGGAGCCACCCGCAGTCCCTAAGGGTCTGACTGACGATAGTCACACTTCTTCTAATTCTGAGCCATTGTCTGCTCTTAGAAGAAGATCGTCCAGATAGCCCACAATAGCAATGCCTCGCTGTCTCAGCAAAGCTAGAACCGGAGCAAGCACCTTGGTAAACACCTTTGGTGCCGAGGCTAGGCCGAAGGGAAGAGCCACAAATTGATAGTGGACTTCGCCGATCGCAAGCGGCAGAAACTACTGGTGACTTGTGCAGATCGGAACCTGCAAGTAGGCATCCTTGATGTCCAAGGACGCCAGAAAATCCCCTTGGAGTGTAACGAACACTGTGGGAATGGATTCCAAGCGGAACTTTTGCACCATTACCAAGGCATTCAGGCCTTAAGGCCCAGGATTGGCCGAACCCCGTCCCTTTTTTGGGACTACAAACAGATTAGAGTAGAAACCCCAAAAACTCTCCTGTGATGGAACCGGCACAATCACTCCGGACCTGAACAATCCTGTACGGCCCCTAAGAGGGCCGCCCGACAGGCAGGAAGGAGAGGGAGAATTGAGGGAAAGAATCTGTCTGGGGTCAGGAACGGAACTGTATCCTGAGGTGACCACCTCGCACACCCACCGGTCGGAGATCCAGGAGGTCCACTGAACCGTGAACCTGCAAGGACGTCCACCCGCCCCAGAGTCGGGCAGGGGCAAGACATCATGCGGCGGCGGCTTGGGAGATTGCTTGGTAGGTTTCTGCACCCAGGGATGCTTATGTCCCCCAGCCGCACTTTTCTCAGTCTGGGCGGGCTTACCCGTGGATTGTGACTGACGAAAAACGCCTTCTTTGCCGGAAAGGAAGGGCCCATTCTACAGTGGGGCTCTTTTTCCTTAACAGACTGAGGAAGGAAGGTGCTCTTACACCCTGTGACATCCACAATAATGTCATCCAGGGTGGCCCAAACAGTCTACCGCCCTTAAAGGGCAAGTCAGCCAGGAGCTATTTGGAAGCTAGGTCGGCCGACCAGCATTTCAGCCAGATAAAGCGATGCAGCACCACAGCATAGATATAGGCCCCAGATATTAAAGGGGCCGCATCCAAAGTGGCCTCGCACAAAGAGACTAAACCCTGCGCAAGTTGGTGAGCCAGGGAAATGGTCTCAGGCGGGAGATTATGCTCCTGTACTGTCTGGTGCAAAATCTTTGCCCAACCTGTGAGTGTCTTGAGACACAAGTGTCGCCGCCACTATAGGGCGTAAGGCAGACCCCCAATAAAGGTAAACATAGTTCTACTTACCACTTCTGACCTCCTGTCAGTGGGATCCTTAAATGCAGGAGTCACTTCCATTGGGAGCATGGTAGCCTTATTCAAACGGGCGACCGGGGGGTCGACCACTGGGGGGAGAGCCCACTTCTTAACCAGGTCCTCCTCAAAGGGGTACCTCATGGCTAGGTGCCACGGGACCGTCAAAGTCTTCTGCGGCTTATCCCAGACTTGGTCAATGAATGTATCAAAAAAAAAGGCACATATGGAAAAACCTTTTTTGAATAAACGGCTTTAAAGGAAACAAAGGAGACAGCTTCCACCTGAGGTTCCTCAGCCTCAACATTCAGCTTGATAGTGTCCCTCACAGCATCAATGAGTTCACTTACAAGCACCCTGTCAGTTATTCAGAACTGGGGTCTTCCTCACAGGGAATATCCTGTTCAAAAACATGAAAATTCTCAGAGCTAGGGTTCTGAGCAGCAGTAGCTAGGCCCATATCTGAGACAGAGCACTCCCCTACAGAAGAATGTGTGGGGAGGGGGCGCTTTACAGCTCCCTTGCGCTCTCACACCGCTTCCATCCTGACAAGGATGATTCCAGGACTGCCGACAACTAGTCGCTAGGGACCGCAGGTTCAGGAGCACTGCCAGTTGCCTCAGACAAGTGTGGAGAAGCAGGTGAACCAGACTCCATACTGCCACCCTCTGAGACCCTATACACCTATTACAGTGAATAGTACAGTCCACCCACTGGCTGCGCTGAGGAGGGGATACCCAGAGGACTCACCAACCCTTGTAAGGACCGCTCAGATCCGCTGTATGAAACCGCGCTGCAGCGCAAGTGAAGCCTGAGTAGATTGTGAGGAGATGTGAGGAGAATGAGATTCGCGCCGCAGCAGCACTGATAGAGGCCGAAACCGAAAGTAAAATCACTGCGGCTTCAAAAAAATGTCCGCCGGCCGCATGCATTACTGTGCCAGTGATCCACGGCAAGATGGCCGCCGAGCGTGGTTTTCAAATCACCTCACAGCGCTAATGGCGCACACAGTAGTAAAGCACCCACACACCAGAACACTGCTCCTCTCCCAGGGTCCACTAAAACAGACATGAGCGCCCCCAGCCAGGCCAGAGTGACCCCCAAGAACCCTCACACAGCACAGCACCAGTACAGGGTGCAGAGAGTAGCATAAAAGGGGGGGAGACAGGGATAAACCCCCCATATAAAGAAACACAGCCAGCATGTACTCACCTGCAGCAAGAGAGACTACTTACCTGTCCCAGAGGGACCCACTGGCTTGTTTCAGACAGACCTATCACAGAGTAGTTAGCTGTCGGCCCGGTCCACCACGAAAGATACAGACAGGTACTGTTCAATCTTGAGAGGACCGCGGGACCATTAAAGCAACCCGGCCACCCCTGGAGTCATGGGGCATGTCGTGAACTGAGCCTCACGCCCACAAGGCGAGGATCAGCATGCTCGATGGTCGGACAGGGAAGACTACGAGGATACTAGTGTACCAAACCTGTTGCCCAGCCGACAGTTGATTGAAGGTCTCAAAAATAAAATAATAAAATTCCCAAAAGGAATAAAAGTTAAAATCCCACGTCTTCTCCTTCTGCTAGGCAGAAAAAAAACAGAGGCTGCTAGCTGCAGATGGGAGGGTAATGTCCGCAGGGACCGCCCCCCTGGGCGGGGCTGTTCAGCTCTGGATTGTTCTAGAATGTATGTTTCTAACATCTAACATTCTGCCTAGATCTTCTTCTGCGAGCAGGGACATATACCCACACGTTTACAGTATCCTGCTGTGTCAGTCCATGGACGATAAGAGAAAATAGGATTTTTGTACTCACCGTAAAATCCGTTTCTCTGACGTCCATGGACGGACACAGCTCTCATACTGATTACGTGTGGGCATATGTCCAGTGGGGCGGTCCCTCCGGACATTACCCTCCCACCTGCAGCTAACAGCCTCAGTTCGTAACAAAGCAGTACAAACCTTAAAAGGAAGGGTGGGTGCTGTGTCAGTCCATGGACGTCAGAGAAACGGATTTTACGGTGAGTACAAAAATCCTATTTTCTCTTATCGTCCATGGACTGACACAGCTCACATACTGATTACGTGGGACGTCCCAAAGCAGTATAAGAAAAGGGTGGGAGCAAAATAGTAAGGAACAACCAAAACTTCACTCCAAACCAGCAGAGCTCCTCAACGGAGGAGTTGCAACATTAAACAGCGGCCTGCAACACTTTGCGGCCGAAGGAAGCATCCGAAGATGCAGCCACATCAACCTTGTAGAATTTTGAAAAGGAATGAACGGACAACCAGGTCGCCACCTTGTACACTTGTGCAACCGACGCTTGATGTCGGAAAGCCCAGGAAGCACCGATTGCCATGGTGGAATGCGCCATGACCGGGAAGGGAGGCGCCCGTCCCCTAATGGCATAGGCCTGTATAACAGTCTGTCTGATCCACCTAGAAATGGTGGCAGACGACACCGCTTGGCCCTGTTTGGGACCAGAGACAGATACAAACAGTGAGTCAGACTTCCGAATAGAAGCAGTAGCCGCCAGGTATACCCGTAAGGCACTCACCACATCCAAATTGTGTAGCGCAACCTCTCTAGGATGTGATGGATGAGGGCACAAGGACGGAAGGACAATGTCCTCATTAATGTGAAAGCCGAAACCACCTTAGGAAGGAAAGATGGTCGCGGTCGCAATACCGCCTTATACTTATGGAGGACCAGGTAAGGCGACTTGCATGACAGAGCCGCCAACTCAGACACCCGTCTAACAGAAGTGATGGCCACTAAAAAAGCCACCTTCTGGGACAAAGTTAAAAGAGGAATATCTCTTATATTTTCAAAGGAAGGTTCCTGAAGAACCGAGAGCACCAAGTTCAGATCCCAAGGAGGGAGTGGGGGCTTGGCAGGTGGAACCACATGGTGTACCCCCTGCACAAAAGTGCTAACTAAGGAATTACCTGCTAGGGGTCTTTGAAAGAAAACGGCTAAGGCTGAAATCTGACCCTTAGCCCAGGTTCACACTGGGGCTGCGGGAGTGAAGCCGTGCGAGTTCAGCTGAACTCGCACGATTTCACTCCCGCTGGCAGTCCCGATTTCAGCCGCGATTACAAAGACATCTGACACAGATGTCAATGTAAATCGCGGCCCCACCGCCGACAAAGGCCTTGAAACACCTCCGGATGCAAGGACCACTCCCCCTGGTCCAGGGACTGGCGGCTCAGATAGTCCGCCTGCCAGTTTTCTACGCCCGGAATGTAGACGGCCGACAGCGCCGGCACGCTTCTTTCCACCCACCTTAGGATGTGGGTGACCTCGGACGCCACAGCCGAGCTCAGAGTGCCCCCCTGATGGTTGACATACGCCACGGCCCTGGCGTTGTCCGACTGGATTCTGACCGAGCGGCCCTGTAGCCTCTTCGACCATGCGGAGAGACACAGTCTGATCGCCCGCAATTCCAGGACGTTGATTGGGAGACGAGATTCGTCTGGAGTCCAGAGCCCTTGAGCTGACAGGACTCCCCACACTCCTCCCCAGCCCGTCAGGCTGGCGTCCATCGTGATCACCGTCCAGTGGATTGGGAGGAACGACTTCCCGGCCCGAAGAGCCGGGGATCTTAGCCACCACGTCAGGGACGCCTTGACAGAGTGACTCAACTGAACCTGAAGATCCAATGATAATGGGGACTTGTCCTAAACAGACAGAATTCACTTCTGCAATGCCCGAGTGTGTGATTGAGCATACGGAACCGCCTCGAAGGAGGCCACCATTAGTCCCAGGACTCTCATGCAGAAGCGAATTGACGACCATTTTCGGGACGTCAGAACCTGCACTGCCGAATGAAGTGTCAGTAACTTCTCTGAGGGTAGAAACACCTTTGCTGCCGAAGTGTCCAGGATCAGACCCAGATACTCCAAGCGCTGAGTCAGGACTAGAGCCGACTTCTGCGTGTTCAGAATCCATCCGAAGTCCCGGAGGGTCTGACTGACTATTGTCACATTTTCCTCCAATTCTAAGCCATTTTCTGCTCTGAGAAGGAGATCGTCTAGATAGCCCACGATAACAATTCCTCGCTGTCTCAGCAAAGCTAGAACCGGGGCAAGCACTTTGGTGAAAACCCGTGGTGCAGATGCTAGGCCGAAGGGAAGAGCCACGAACTGATAGTGGACTTCGCCTATGGCAAAGCGCAGAAACCTCTGGTGGCTTGCGCAGATTGGGACGTGCAAGTAAGCGTCCTTGATATCCAAGGATGCTAAAAAGTCCCCTTGATGGAGTGACACGATCACCGTGCAAATGGATTCCATCCGGAATTTTAATAGCCTCACATAGGCATTCAGGGCCTTGAGGTCCAGGATTGGCCGGACCCCATCCTTCTTCGGGACAACAAACAGGTTTGAGTAAAACCCCTGAAACCTCTCTTGTGACGGAACCGGCACAATTACTCCGCACCCGAGCAAATCCTGTACGGCCCCCAAGAGGGCAGCCCGGCGGGCAGGAAGGAGAGGGAGGTTCGAGGGAAAAAACGTGTGGTGGGGGCCACGAGCGGAACTCTATCCTGTATCCCGAGGTGACCACCTCGTACACCCACCGGTCGGAGTTCCGGGAGATCCACCGCACCGAGAACCTGCGAAGACGTCCCCCCACCCCAGAGTCGGGCAGGGGCAAGACTTCATGCGGTGGTGGGCTTGAGAGGTCCTGTCCAAAGACACCAAAATCCTCAGAACTAGGGTCCTCAGCAGCAGTAGCTAGGCCCATATCTGAGTCAGAGCACTCCCCATGTGGAGATTGTGTGGGGAGAGGGCGCTTTATAGCCCCCGTGCGTTCGCACACCGCTTCCAGCTTGACAAGGAATGATTCCAGAACTGCCGACAACTGGTCCATAGGGACCGCAGGTGCAGGAGCACTGCCAGTTGCCTCTGACAAGTGTGGAGAAGCAGGTGAACCAGACTCAATACTTCCACCCTGAGACCTTATTCACTATTACAGTGAATAATACAGTCCATAATACAGTCCACCCACTGGCTGTGCTGAGGCTGAGGAGGGGATACCCGGAGGACTCACCACCCTTAGGGACCGCTCGGTTCTGCTGTATGAGCCGCGCTGCAGCGCGAGTGAAGCCTGAGGAGAGTGAAGAATCTGTGAGGAGACTGAGGTATTTCGCGCCATTCAGCAGCGCCGCTAGAGGCCAAAAACGAAAGTGAAAGCACCGCGGCTACAAGAAAATGGCCGCCGGGCGCCTGTATAACTGCGCATTTATGCCGAGGCAAAATGGCCACCGAGCGCACTTTTTAAATTTAAAACACAGCGCCAATGGCGCACGGAATAAGGCCTCACACACTCCCCCAGAACACTTCCCAGAGTTCACCAACAGCTAGGGCTGCAACTAACGATTATATTCATAATATTGTTTCGATTAATAACCGTAAAAAAATAAAAAATTTGCTGCGATTTGCATATTTTTTTTTTTTTGCCCAATTTGTTGTTGGGCAGATTACAAAACACAAATTGCCGCAAAAACACATTACATGCCTTTCTGCAGCTTCTCCATTGAAGTAGATTAAACCAAAAAAACAAAATAGCACAGTTTTTGCATTAAAGTCCTTGCCCTTTCCAAATACGCAGCAGCTGAAAAAATCATGGATGTGACCATGTCCCATAGGAAACCATGTAAATGGCCTGTAGTGGGTTTCTGCAAAAAGCACCAATAAAACACATTGGTGTGACCCAGGCCTGAAATGTTTAGTAACATAATGGGGTTAAAAAAAATTAGTACAAAAAGAGCAAATCGCTACTGTAAAGGGTTCATTTTTTTTACTGTTGGACAGTGAAAGTAATATTTACAGCAGGAGAGACTACTTAACCGTCCCTAGAGGGACCCACTGGCTTGTTTCAGACAGACCTATCATAGAGTAGTACTACGTAGCTGTCGGCCCGGTCCACACGCAAGATACAGTCAGGTACTGTTCAATCTTGAGAGGACCGCGGGAGCATGAAAGCAACCCGGCCACCTCTGGAGTCATGGGGTATGTCGTGAACTGAGTCTCACGCACACAAAGCGAGGATCAGCACGCTCGATGGTCGGACAGGGAAGACTACGAGGATACTAGTGTACCCAACCTGTTGCCCAGCCGACAGTTGATTGGAGGTCTCAAAAATAAAATAATAAAATTCCCAAAGGAATAAAATTTTAAAGTAAAATCTTCCAGGAGACAGGCTCCTGAGAGAGCCACGTCTTCTTCTGCTAGGCAGAAAAAAACTGAGGCGGTTAGCTGCAGGTGGGAGAGTAATGTCCGGAGGGACCGCCCCCCTGGGTTGGGCTGTTCAGCTCTGGTTTGTTCTAGAATGTTTTAACATCTAACATTCTGCCTAGGTCTTCTCCTGCAAGCAGGGACATATACACACTTGTAATCAGTATGAGACGATAAGAGGAATTAAAATTGGTTACTTTTATAATTACGTGCCTATAAAGTCCATTTTTTCCACACAATTCCTTATTCTAATAAAAATAGCTAAAAATAGCCAACATCTCTATAACCAAGGCAAACAGAAGAAGAGGTAAGAGGGGGGCAGACAAAAAAAAAACCCTTCCTAAATTATTAATATATATATATATATATATATATATATATATATATATATACACATACACACACACACACACACACACACACACACACAGTATATATATATATATATATATATATATATATATTGTAAAAAATGTGAAATATACTGCGCTATGTGTAGATCTATATCCACATATTTAAACGTGAATACAATCAAAAAATCTAAAAATGCTGCAACTTAAAAGTGAGACACACACAATAAAACAATACTAGAAATAACAAAGCTGCGCAGCACTAAATTGAATACCAAAAATGAATGAACATAAAATGTAACAATAATTTACTCTAATGAAAATGTTTTTCAACAACAAATATATTAAGATAAAATAAATAAATAAAATAAATTAAATGAAAGTCCCAACTAATATCAGACAGTCAATTGAAGACTGAATATTAGAAGCTGGAAAAAGAAAGCTCAGTCCTGTGGATAATTATTGAGATAAAAAGAGCTGAAGATCATGTAAGCAAGAATAGCAGACAGGGGTCTTCTCACTCCACCACTGGTGACTTCAAATGCAATATACACCCTTGAAATAGTGGCAGGTATTCAATAGACAAAGATTCCACCACCACTAGTAATCACTGCCGCTTACCAGAGCAAAGGATCTGTGCACAGATCAATGTCAACAGATGGCTATTTCCCTGCCGGGGTCTCTGTAATACTGTTTTTCAGGATTCCACGCCACTTCTCTCCAAATATCACCATTGGCAGGATGTAAAAGGAAACAAAGCCACCATAGCGTGAATCCGATTTAACTTTGTTTAATAGATAAAAGAATGCACTTACATATATGTCACGAATAACAAGCGTGTGGTAAAAATAAAGCGGCCGGCTATACAAGCCCTCTCGCTCTGGGACTCGTTCTGGATGTCGGTGACGTCAGCACGTCGCTCCTCCCTACGCCGTTTCGTCACAACTGACGTCGTCCTGGGGCACGGGCGACGTGCTGACCCACCGCATTATATATTCATATACACAATGGGAACGCCCAGATCTGATCCTCCAGCGTCCTCGCCTTGCAAATCGCCATTTTGGACCAGGGCAAACAATGCCCATACCTATATTAATAGACATATTCGTGTTCCAAAAACCAGGCTATGCAGATTAAATCCCAAAAAAAGAGAGAGAAAATATATCTATTCAAATACTCGGACTATTTAGAAGAGGAAAATCCAGGATACTATTCCTATGCATGGCTGGCTGGTGGTGCCGCGCACAGCAAAGGCGAATCATAACCTGGATATCGCCTGTATTTAAAAAGAAGCTATACTACTTCTGCTCTAAAAATGACATAGGGCATAACTGCGCGCTATATTCACACAGTCATGCTCCATTCATAATTTTAAAATAATTCATTTTAAAATGTAATTGTTATTAGCAAAAAAGGGTTAGCAGAGCCATCTAGTGGCCATTTAGCATATCCCTCCTCAACCAAACAAAATATAAAAATATCTTAGAATTAAAAGTAGATGAGCAAAAATGCACCAAGACCGCAGGATTGCATACCCCCGCAACCATGACAGTTAGCACGGGACATGCAATCCCCGTATCAGGTAACTAGGAAGATGGGGATCTGTTTTAATCAAATTTTCATTCTAATCTGAATGGATTGTTTTTAACTTCTAGACTCAAAGTTGGGATAATTGACAAAATAAATACCAAACTGAATCGCTAAATTCAAGAACACTGACCAGGTTCACACAGTAAATAATGTGCAATGCAATGAACTTCTGGAGAATCAAATCTAGTTCACATAAATACAAATTCTCGACATTCTAAAAGGATCCTATACATTATCTATGAATGCGTTCACGTCTACATCAATATTCAAGCCATATGGGGTATAACAACGAACCCTATAAATCCAGGACATTTCCATCCTGGATATTTCTCTTACTAGGGAACCCCCCCTCCAGTGTGGGCTATACCTGTCAAGGCACTATGATTTGCATCACGATCGTAATCCAGCAGGTACCATTTTTTTGGGTATTGACAGGTATAGCCCACACTGATACGGGGATTGCATGTCCCGTGCTAACTGTCATGGTTGCGGGGGTATGCAATCCTGCGGTCTTGGTGCATTTTTGCTCATCTACTTTTAATTCTAAGATATTTTTATATTTTGTTTGGTTGAGGAGGGATATGCTAAATGGCCACTAGATGGCTCTGCTAACCCTTTTTTGCTAATAACAATTACATTTTAAAATGAATTATTTTAAAATTATGAATGGAGCATGACTGTGTGAATATAGCGCGCAGTTATGCCCTATGTCATTTTTAGAGCAGAAGTAGTATAGCTTCTTTTTAACCACTTCTCTACTGTGCACGAAAACCCCCTTCCTGCCCAAGCCATTTTTCAGCTTTCAGCGCTGTCACACTTTGAATGACAATTGCGCGGTCGTGCGACGTGGCTCCCAAACGAAATTTGTGTCCTTTTTTCCCCACAAATAGAGCTTTCTTTTGGTGGTATTTGATCACCTCTGCGGTTTTTATTTTTTGCGCTATAAACAAAAGAAGAGCGTCCAGTTTGGAAAAAAAACACTATTTTTTACTTTTTGCTATAATAAATACCCATTTTTTTTTTTTTTTTATAAAATTTTCCTCAGTTTAGGCCGATACGTATTCTTCTACATATTTTTGGTAAAAAAAATAAATAAATCGCAATAAGCGCGTATTGATTGGTTTGCGCAAAAGTTATAGCGTGTACAAAATAGGGGATAGATTTATAGCATTTTTATTTTTTTATTTTATTAGTAATGGCGGCGATCTGCGATTTTTTATTGTGACTGCGATATTGCGGCGGACACATCGGACACTTTTGACACATTTTTGGGACCATTCACGTTTATACAGCGATCCCTGCTATAAAAATGCATTGATACTGTATAAATGTGATTGGCAGGGAAGGGGTTAACCACTAGGGGGCGGGAAGGGGTTAAATATGTTCCCTCAATGTGTTCTTACTGTGGGGGGAGGTGACTGACTGGGGGAGGTGACCGATGGTTGTCCCTATGTACAAGGGACACACCATCGGTCCCATCTCCCTCACAGGACATGGATCTCTGTGTTTACACACAGAGATCCACTTTCCTGCTCGTTTCCCGGGCAATCGCAGGTGCCCGGCGGCAATCGCGGCCGCCGGGCACGCGCACCAGGGCCTTGTGAACACGGCGGGCGCGCGCGCCGCTGGAGGCGAGCGCGCGCCTCCTAGCTCGTTTTAAAGGAAGGACGTCATATGACGTCCTCCCAGAACGAGAGTATCCTCCGCCCGCCGTCAATTGACAGTGGGCGGGGGACAAGTGGTTAAATACAGGCGATATCCAGGTTATGATTCGCCTTTGCTGTGCGCGGCACCACCAGCCAGCCATGCATAGGAATAGTATCCTGGATTTTCCTCTTCTAAATAGTCCGAGTATTTGAATAGATATATTTTCTCTCTCTCTTTTTTTGGGATTTAATCTGCATAGCCAGGTTTTTGGAACACGAATATGTCTATTAATATAGGTATGGGCATTGTTTGCCCTGGTCGAAAATGGCGATTTGCAAGGCGGGGACGCTGGAGGATCAGATCTGGGCGTTCCCATTGTGTATATGAATATATAATGCGGTGGGTCAGCACGTCGCCCGTGCCCCAGGACGACGTCAGTTGTGACGAAACGGCGTAGGGAGGAGCGACGTGCTGACGTCACCGACATCCAGAACGAGTCCCGGAGCGAGAGGGCTTGTATAGCCGGCCGGCTTATTTTTACCACACGCTTGTTATTCGTGACATATATGTAAGTGCATTCTTTTATCTATTAAACAAAGTTAAATCGGATTCACGTATGGTGGCTTCGTTTCCTTTTACATCCTGCCAATGGTGATATTTGGAGAGAAGTGGCGTGGAATCCTGAAAAACAGTATTACAGAGACCCCGGCAGGGAAATAGCCATCTGTTGACATTGATCTGTGCACAGATCCTTTGCTCTGGTAAGCGGCAGTGATTACTAGTGGTGGTGGAATCTTTGTCTATTGAATACCTGGCACTATTTCAAGGGTGTATATTGCGTTTGAAGTCACCAGTGGTGGAGTGAGAAGACCCCTGTCTGCTGTTCTTGCTTACATGATCTTCAGCTCTTTTTATCTCAATAATTATCCACAGGACTGAGCTTTCTTTTTCCAGCTTCTAATATTCAGTCTTCAATTGACTGTCTGATATTAGTTGGGACTTTCATTTAATTTATTTATTTTATCTTAATATATTTGTTGTTGAAAAACATTTTCATTAGAGTCAATTATTGTTACATTTTATGTTCATTCATTTTTGGTATTCAATTTAGTGTTGCGCAGCTTTGTTATTTCTAATATATATATATATATATTTATATTCATTCTCGCTCCCTGCCCTCCACCCCTCCCGTCCAAAAGCCCCTCACACCAATCCTACCTTCTTGAGTTATCATACCTTAACTATTCTAAAGCTAGTAAATAGTCTGTTAACCCCTATACTTCCATCTGATCCCAAAATAAATGGTGTCCAACCTGGTAGCATCATCCATGGTTCCCACATTTCACAAAATTTATTTGCTAAACCCCTATTCTTATATACCTGCCATTCTTTTAGCAATGCGCCATTTACCTGTATCCGCCATTCCTCATATATTGGGCTTCTAGGGGAAATTCATTTCATTGCTATCAATTTTCGTGAAATAAATAGCATCCTATTAATGGGTATCCTAATTGCCGGGGTATTTAATTATTTTTCTAATTGTCCTAGCAGACATATTCTTGGGTCTACCTGTATCTGGGCTGATACACCTGATTAATAGTTTCTACCACATTCTGCCAATATCTGAACAGTTCCAAAGCATAAGCATTAAATCAGCCGATACATCTCTGGCATTCCGACGTATCCCGCCTCCCCCATCGGTATAATTTAGCTGGTGCCCTATAAGCTCTATATATTATATATAATTGGGTTAGGCATTGCTGTGGAGATACTGATACAGACTGTACAAGTGCCAGTATATACTGCCATGTTTCATATGCAATTTTTCCAAGGTCTTTTTCCCATCCTTTTCTAGCTAAACAACCATTTGCTTCCTGTGACTGCTCAGTCAGGCGGCCCAAGAGAGTGGAGATTAAAACCCTCTTAAGCTGGCCATACACCATTAGATTATCTGCAGATTTTCTATGGTTAGATGGAAAAAGTGCAACAGATTTCTCCATGTATATTAACTGTGTGGATGGAGGAATCTCCCACTTTTTCCATCTAACCATAGAAAATCTGCAGATAATCTAATGGTGTATGGCCAGTTTTAACCTGTCTCTTTGCAAGGACATCCATGAGTGGCATATTTTGCATCTTAACTTTGTCTTTAAACTGGCTCTGTAATGCATGGCGCAATTTTTTTATTTATTTTTTGTGTATAGATTGTAATATGTTATTGTTTTATAGAATGTAAGATGTTATTGCTGTATGTATTTTGGAATTTCTTTTTCCATGTGCGTTTCACAATGCGTTTGTGATGGAGAAAAACACTAATAAACAGAGATTAAAAAAAAAAAAAGGGAGGGGGCAGCCCTGTCGAGTACCACGCTGGAGGGAGAAAAGTGGCGATATATCTCAGTTCGTACGAACCCCGACACATGGATTAGTGTAAAGGAGTTAAAAAACTGGGGTCCAAAACCAAATCTGGACAGGGTTTCCCACAAAAATGACCACTTAGTGTCAAACACCTTTTTGATATCCAAGGCTAATACCAGTCCATCGTGTCTCTGATGTGCGGCCCCATGAATTATGTGGCATAAAGCCTGATTGATCGTGACGAACAGTTGAAAGAATAACTTTATTTAGCCTAAGCGAGAGCAAATTAGCCAAAATCTTAACGTCACATAACAGTAAAGATATGGGGCAGCAAGAACCGCACAGCAGTTTATCTTTCCCAGGTTTTGGCAGTATCACTATAAGCGCCTCCAGCATGGAGAGCAGGAGTCTTCCCACATCCATCACTCCAGTATAAAGCTTAAAGAGGAACTGCAGTCTGCGCACATAATTTGTAATAAAAACATATTCGCCATTCTTTAGCTTCCCTCCAACCACTTTGTATATTTTATATTTACTGTGATTCTGTACTTTCCAAATATGCTGCCTAAATCTCAGTTTTGTCAAGTCTGGCTGCAGCCATTTTAACTGTGGGCAGCTGAAGCTGCTGCCTGTTCACTTCCTGTATTTACACAGGCACACCTCCAGCTCTGCAGCTCTTATTGGCCCTCTTAGGACTCATCCCCCTCTCTTCCTGGCAAACTCTCACAAGAGTGAGAGAGAACTGTGCATGATGTCATAAGCCTAAGCTAATGACCAGACAAGAAAGAGGAAGTGGGCTGTATAAGGTTTTTATTGGCAGAAAAAACACGTTTTACTATCCAACAAGGGCAGAAGATTTAATAGATGGAAAGTTTAAAAAAAAAAATGGCCTGAAGAGCAGCTTTAAGTGAGGGGCCAGGAAGTCAGCATACACCTAGAACCATTTATCGGGGAGACCATCAAGTCCCGGTGTTTTAATTAGCCAGAATGAAATGGATCGCACTAGCAATTTTAAATCGATAGTCAAGGGTTTATCCAAGAGCTGTCGGTTAGAGTCAGATAACTGTGGCATAGTAAGAGGTCTGAAAAAGGACTCAACTCCAGGGAAGGAGTAAAAAAAATCAGCGTACAGAGTTTGGTAATTGGAGGTGAAAGCTCTCTACTGATCCAATTCACCTCTACAGAGCGGCAGATGTAAACAGACTTTTGTCCGTTTAAGCGCGCCTACCTCCAATCCGATCATCTAAAAAAATAAAATAGAAGGGAATTAGTCCTCTCCATCTGGGCGGATCGGATTGGAGGGCCTATAAAATAGCTGTGACCTGTCATCCACCTGCTCTAATCATTGTGGCCCACGACTGGTTACCAAGTTGCTTAAAGCGGAGGTTCACCCAAAATCACAACTACAGTGTAACACAACCACTGCAATATGTACATGATCCTAAGGCACAATATATTTTTTTTCTCATATGTAAATACCTTAAACACTTAACGACCGCTTACTGTATATGTACGTCGGCAGAATGGCACCGACAGGCACAATCACGTACAGTGTACGTGATTGCCTTTGTACAGTTGGGGGGTCCGATCGGACCCCCCTCCTATACAGTGAGCGGTTGGTATTCGTTGGGGAGCGATCCGAGATGAGGGGACGGCCGTTCGATTCCGGCCACCCCCCCGCGATCGCTCCCGGCGAATGAAAATGCTTCCTCTGTCCTGTAATGTAAACACAGGCAGAGGAAGCAGGAGGAAGTGATGCGGCGCTCACATATACCGAGCGCCGTACAAGAGAAGACATCAGGTCAGTGCACAAAACACTACACTGACACCAGGACACATAGGCACACAAATCGCCCCCCCAGATCACCCCCCAGCCCCCAGTCACAGTGTCACTGATTGCAGTGACCATTTATTTACTGATCACTGCAATCAGTGACATTTGTGACTGTAAAAGTGTCACTAAAGTTAGTTTTAGGTCCAGTGTAGCCCCCTAACCCCCTCCTAATAAAGGTTTAACCCCCTGATCACCCCCCCAGATAACCCTTTCACCCCCTAGCACCGCTGTCGCTAAGCGATCATTTTTCTGATCGCTGTCTTAGCGTCGGTGATGCAGATCGGTAGCCAGTAATTTTTTTTAGGTTCGCCGCAGGTTTTTATAGCGTCAGGTACCCCCATAAATTATCTAATAAAGGTTTAACCCCCTTGATCGCCCCCAGGTAACCCTTTCACCCCCTATCACCACTGTCGCTAAGCGATCGTTTTTCTGATCGCTGTCTTAGTGTCGGTGATGCAGATCGGTAGGCAGTAATTTTTTTTAGGTTCGCCGCAGGTTTTTATAGCGTCAGGTACCCCCATATATTATCTAATAAAGGTTTTAACCCCCTAATTGCCCCTAGTTAACCCTTTCACCAGTGATCACCATAAAAGTGTTACGGGTGACGCTGGTTAATTAGTTTGCTTTTTATAGAGTCAGGGCACCCGCCGTATATATACTCCAATAAAGGTTTAACCCCCTGGTCGCCTGGCGGGTGATATCAATTAGGTTTTAGCGTCAGAGAGGGTCTGCGTCACACCCCAGGCAGCATCAGGTTAGTGCCAGTAATGCTAACACCCACGCGTGAAGCATACACCTCCCTTAGTGGTATAGTATCTGAACAGATCAATATCTGATCTGACCAGATCTATACTAGCGTCCCCAGCAGTTTAGGGTTCCCAAAAACGCAGTGTTAGCGGGATCAGCCCAGATACCTGCTAGCACCTGCGTTTTGCCCCTCCGTCCAGCCCAGGCCACCCAAGTGCAGTATCGATTGATCACTGTCACTTACAAAACACAAGACACATAACTGCAGCGTTCGCAGAGACAGGCCTGATCCCTGCGACTCCAGTGCTGTAGGAGGTGATTTCACCACCACAGTTAAAAAAAAAAGCATATATGCCGAAGCATTGGGGCAGCAGGGGCGGAGGAGCGATTTTGCTCCTAATGCCGCGTTCATACGGTCGAAATTCCGACGGAGGCTTGCCCGTGGAAAAGTCCGACCATGTGTGTGTGGCATAACTTTTTTGTGGGAGGATGCCCCCATGCTTCGGCATATATAAATGGTGCATGTATGCCCATCATTAGAAGTGGGTGGATGAAGGGCGGTATTCTAATGGTGGGCATACCCACCGATCAATCTCTTTTTTCGTTCAGCCAACTGGCTGCATGAAAAAAAAAGATTACAATACATGTCCAACAAGGACCAGCAACGTACTGGTATGTTGCTGGACTTTGAATGTTTATACCAGAATGATGCCTGCGGGTTTAGGTATCATCTTGGTATCATTCTTTTCAGCCACTGGCCGGCTTTCATGTAAAAGCAATCCTAGTGGCTAATTAGCCTCTGGACTGCTTTTGCAAGCAGTGGGAGGGAATGTCCCCCCCCGGATGTAAAAAGCGCCATTGGGAAATTGGGAAAGCATTTTATCACACCGATCTTGGTGTGGTCAGATGCTTTGAGGGCAGAGGAAAGATCTAGGGTCTGGAAGACCCCAGTTTTTTCAAAAAAAGAGTACCTGTCACTACCTATTGCTATCATAGGGGATATTAACATTCCCTGAGATAACAATAAAAATGATAAAAATAAATAAATATGGAAGGAACAATTTAAAAATAAAATAAAAAAGCAAAATTAATAATAATAAAAAAAATAAAAATAAAAAAAGCACCCCTGTCCTGCCCTGCTCTTGCCCAATGGCGAACGCAAGCGTCGGTCTGGCGTCATATGTAAACAGCAATTGCACCATGCATGCGAGGTATCACCGCGAAGGTCAGATCGAGGGCAGTAATTTTAGCAGTAGACCTCCTCTGTAAATCTAACGGGGTAACCTGTAAAGGCTTTTAAAGGCTTTTAAAAATGTATGTAGTTTGTCGCCAATGCGCGTTTGTGCGAAATTTTAAAGCATGTCGTGTTTGGTATCTATGTACTCGGCCTAAGATCATCTTTTATTTCATCAAACATTTGGGCAATATAGTGTGTTTTAGTGCATTAAAATTTAAAAAAGTGTATTTTTTCCCCAAAAAATGCGTTTGAAAAATCGCTGCGCAAATACTGTGTAGAAAAAAAAATGCAACACCCACCATTTTAATCTGTAGGGCCTTTGCTTTAAAAATATATATAATGTTTGGGGGTTCAACATAATTTTCTTGCAAAAAAAAAAAAATGTTTTCATGTAAACAAAAAGTGTCAAAAAGGCTTTGTCTTCAAGTGGTTAGAAGAGTGGATGTAAGCTTCCTAATGTTGTGTATAAAATGCCAGAACAGTCCAAAACCCACCCAAATGACCCCATTTTGGAAAGTAGACACCCCAAGCTATATACTGAGAGGCATGTCAAGTCCATGGAATATTTTATATGTTGACACAAGTTGCGGAAAAGACAATTTATTTTTATTTATTTATTTTTTTGTACAAAGTTGTCACTAAATTATATATTGCTCAAACATGCCATGGGCATATATGGAATTACACCCCAAAATACATTCTGTTGCTTCTCCTGAGTACGGGGATACCACATGTGTGAGACTTTTTGGGAGCCTAGCCGCGTACGGGACCCCAAAAACCAAGCACCGCCTTCAGGCTTTCTAAGGGTGTAAATTTTTGATTTCACTTCTCACTGCCTATCACAGTTTCGGAGGCCATGGAATGCCCAGATGGCACAAAACCCCCCCAAATGACCCCATTTTGGAAAGTAGACACCCCAAGCTATTTGCTGAGAGGTATTGTGAGTATTTTGCAGATCTCGCTTTTTGTCACAAAGTTTTGAAAATTAAAAAAAAAAATATATATATATATATATTTTCTTTCATTTTCAAAAACAAATGAGAGCTGTAAAATACTCACCATGCCTCTCAGCAAATAGCTTGGGGTGTCTACTTTCCAAAATGGGGTCATTTGGGGGGGTTTTGTGCTATTTTGGCATTTTATGGCCTTCGAAACTGTGATAGGTAGTGAGGAGTGAAATCAAAAATTTGTGCCTAGAAATCCTGAAGGCAGTGCCTGGTTTTCGGGGTCCCGTACGCGGCTAGGCTCCTAAAAAGTCCCACACATGTGGTATCCCCGTACTCAGGAGAAGCAGCAAAATGTATTTTGGGGTGCAATTCCACATATAACCATGGCATGTGTGAGCAATATATCATTTAGTGACAACTTTTTGTAATTTTTTTTTTTTTAGTCATTATTCAAATCACTTGAGACAAAAAAAAAAAAAAATATTCAATGGGCTCAACATGCCTCTCAGAAATTTCCTTGGGATGTCTACTTTCCAAAATGGGGTCATTTGGGGGGGTTTTGTACTGCCCTGCCATTTTAGCACCTCAAGAAATGAGATAGGCAGTCATAAATTAAAAGCTGTGTAAATTCCAGAAAATTTACCCTAGTTTGTAGACGCTATAACTTTTGCGCAAACCAATAAATATACGCTTATTGACATTTTTTTTACTAAAGACATGTGGCTGAATACATTTTGGCCTAAATGTATGACTAAAATTGAGTTTATTCGATTTTTCTTATAACAAAAAGTAGAAAATATCATTTTTTTTTCAAAATTTCCGGTCTTTTTCCGTTTATAACGCAAAAAATAAAAATCGCAGAGGCAATCAAATACCATTAAAAGAAAACTCTATTTGTGGGAAGAAAAGGACGCAAATTTTGTTTGGGTACAACATTGCATGTCTGCACAATTTACAGTTAAAGCAGCGCAGTGCAAAATTCTGAAATCACCTCTGGTCCTTTAGCTACCAAATGGTCCGGGGCTTAAGTGGTTAATAGTGCTTTTTATAAAGCGACTTCCGGGATTCTCCTCCCGCGGGAGTAGGCGTTTCTAAGCCTTTCCCCCGTCGCTGCAGTGTTTTCTGAGAGCACTGTGTCGTGCTTCCCAAGATACATTGTGGGACTCGTGCGGCGAAATCTCGAGAGATTATACATATCACGTGATGTGTGACGCCGGTCACGTGACGAGGTCGTTTCTAATAGCGCCATTTTAAAAAAGGGAATGCAGGTAAATTGCCATTATCGAGAGAATGAGCGGTGAATGCTGGGAGATCAGCATTCACCGCTTTCAGGAAGAGATTGCTTGTGGGCTTCACAATGCCCACAAGCAAAATGGAAACTCCTTCACATAGATTTTATAACTCCTTCTTTGCCGAGAAAACGGACAGCGGTTATATACAGCTACCAAAGAAGTGAGTGTACCTTAATATTGTTATACTACAGTGAATGCTGAAAAGAAAAAAAAAAAAAAAGTTTGGCCGCGGAACCCCTGCTTTAAGTGGCCCTCGCTTTTCAAAAGGTTGGCCGCCCCTGCTCTAGATAGTAGTATTAGGGGAGTCCAGTCGAGACAAATATGCCAACATCTTCCAGTTCTTACCACTGTGCTTGTGAAGTCAGGCAGATAAACATAACTGCTGTTTATGAGTCATTTCCACCATTTGCAAATGAAAGGCCCTATGAGCCACCACCAGAGCACTATGAGAAGAAGGAATGAAGGGGATGAACATTTAGTAAAATTAGAATGGGCAGAGTCCAGGTCTACCTCCAACGAGCGTAGGTGAGGCAGAGTAGAAGCGCGATGCGAGGCAATATAACCAAAATAGGAGCCACGAGCGACCGTCTTGAAGGCATCCCAAGTGGTAGTTACCGGGGTCAAGTCTGAATTATGCATCCAGTAATCAGTTACATAATGTCATACTCTCTCAATCTCCTCCGAAGAGACTCAACCTCCAAACCCTAAAAGTAGGGCTATGTCCCAGTTCCAAGTCTAATTTCAGGAGAGAATGGTATAATAAGGTTTGAGATAAATATGAGTCCATACCCAAGGCAACACATCAGAAGAGGCCAAGGTGTAGTAACTTCGGGACAAGGCCCTATAGATCTTGGATTGAGAAGAATATTCCCTAGTATCAGGAAATTTACACCTCCATTTGTAGTCAGAGTCTTCACTAGTGAATAGACAGGGTATCACATTCTCAAGTGAAGACTCTAACTACCCAAGGCTTGAGGTGTGCCATAGCCTGCTGGTCAGTATGCCTAAAAGTGGGCAAAAAGACCCGGACTAGGTGAGTTGGGAAAAGAAGAAGGGCAGGTAACAAACTGTCCGGATGACTAAGCACGCCCGGATGACGTCAATGAATGGGACCAGTAAGTATCCGTTACGACAGCAGAAACCAGCGACCTAAGAATGAAGCCAAAAGGGCCCCATCCGACAGAACTTGCAAATCTGCCCAGAAACCAACCGACTGTCCCGTAACTGACTGGATAAGCCTACAACCAGAAAACACAGACATGGGAACGAACCGCTTGTGGCGAGCGGACACGTGGGAGAAACGGAACAAGGGCTGACCCGAGGAGCCCTGGGGGAATAATGCAAAGGTTGTGCCCAGCCACCAGGATGAAAGATGAGTAGCTCCGTGAAGACCTACAACCCCTAGCCTAACCGTCCATACATGGTAAGGGGACGTGAGAGGGAGATGCCAAAAGGACGAACTGATAGGAGTGAAGGGGGTCTAAGAGCCGGATACCTGAAAGGAAGTGTTGCAGGAGTAGATGGACGATGTCAACACGCTGTAGCGATAAGCCACGATGAACGCACAGAACCAGACATGGCATGACCCAACCTACCCGAGTGACAGTGAGCTCCCCTCGGAACAGGCTGGGCCTGCAGAACCGAAGGCTTGCCAAACCCAGAACCAAGGAGATACTGAACTGCCTGCCGAAATGCAGGGGCTGGGGTGTGCTGACACCCCGCCCCTGACCAAGAGAGTCAGAACACATACAACCTGTCCAGTAAACATGAGAGGCCGTGGAGAGCCTGATTGGCCCGCATCCAACCGCGCTAAGAATACGGCCCAGAGCATGCTTCGTGCTGGTAGCTAGGACAGAACAGGAAACCAACTGAAATGTACCGCCTATCCAGTAGTGGCTGGAAAAGGAAACCCCTGAGTTGACTCACCGCCACGCAGAGCCAAGAACGACCAACTGCTCATCGGCGGAGTACCACCCTGGTCAGAAACCCCCACATGGAGTAGAAGGGATGAACCTGCCTGTGATGCTGCTGAAACGTGCAGCCTGCCCAACCCTAAAACACAAAGAAAAGACAACAGACAACCAGACACGAGACACCACCCCTCTGTACCTGCCAGACCTCAGCGCGTGAATGAACCTGACAACAGATCCCACCCTAGAGAACGTAGTAAGTGAGCCCGAGTAACCTGCCACGCAGAGACAGGTAATTAAAAATTAAACACTCAGGGCCGATGTACCCACGGACCGTGGCGGGTAGTGGTTGTATAGGCGTAAGAATGAACGTGCACGTATGACGTATGCTATACAGGCGAGAAGATTGTGGTCAACAATCAATTAAAAAACGAAACCTCAGCCCGTATGGATCTGTAGATGTGACAGATCCTGAGATGCGCACCCTGGCTAACTACCCCCGGTATGCAAGAACCTGAACGAAAGGTGTGACGAGACAAGGAAAACAAACCACGCTGCAACGGCTGTGGGTGCGAGGGGTAACTGCACGGCACCGACAAGCTATGACAGAACATGCTAGGACTGGCTGACCTGCTATACTGAAACACGCTGGGGTAAAACATGCTAAGACAGAACACAACCCCCTCTGTACCAACCCCCGTGCGAAGACATGAGCAGTGAAGGTGGGACCACAGTATAAAATTAACCTGAAAAAACTACCCCCTCGGCGTGTGACGTGTGTGAGCGCAAGGAAACTATTACACAATGACATATCGTAGAAACTGAACCCTCAGGACCTGAGTACCCACAGACCGTGGTGGGTAGTCCTGCAGATGTAATGAAACGAATGCAACGTATGACGTAACGTAACAGGCGAGAAGATTGTGGTCAAAGAACAACACGAACGAAAAACCTGAGCCCGTAAGGATCTGTAGACGTGACAGAAACCGAGATGTGAAACCTAGCCAACTGAACCAGGAATGCAAGAACCTACAAAAGTATGATGCTATGGAACTAAATGAACAAGAAAAACAGCTACCGGTGTAAGCTGAACCTGCACAAGCTGACAGGAAAAAACGTTATGACAGGAAAACGCTACGACAGGAACATGCCATGACAGGAAAAAACGCTAACAGGCCGCTGAACACAACATGCTGCCGCCAGAACCGCTAAGACAGAAACCACATGACGCATGAATACCCGAACGACCGTGGAAGTGAAGCTACCCCACCAAACAGCCCCCCTTCGAACAGCATCCCCCAAACCCCTGGCTCTGAGACCCCAAGGTAGACTGAATCCGATGAGTAAGATGCAGCTGGCTTGCACCCCCGGCTTGCAGAGCCAAGTCAGGACACCCCTAGTATATCGTACAGAAAACTGCCAGCGAGACCTGTGGAGACATGGGTGGACAACCCCTCCCATGCTGCCAGCGTGACCCCGGGAGAAATGGTGGACAGCCGCCCCCCCCATGCTGCCAGCGTGACCCCTGGAGATGTAGGTGGACAGGCCCCCCCATGCTGCTGGAGTGACCCCGGAACGAGTGGATGATGCCCCCCCCATACCGCCAGCGTGCGCCTGGGACAAATGGAAAGATGCCCCCCCCTCATGATGGCGGTGAAAGCTATGGAGGAGTGGATGGACAGACGCCCCCCCCCCAAGCTGCCAGCAATAGCCTGGGAGGATAGGATGGATGGACGCCCCCCTCAAGCTGCCAGCAGCCCGGGAGGATAGGATGGACGGATGCCCCCCCTCAAGCAGCCCGGGAGGATAGGATGGACGGACGTCCCCCACCTCAAGCTGCCAGCAGCCCGGGAGGATAGGATGGACGGACGCCCCCCCTCAAGCTGCCAGCAGACCGGGAGGATAGGATGGATGGACGGACGCCCCCCCCAACCAGCGCTATGGGGACCTGGCCAGCCGTGCAGCATCTCTGAGCTCGGGGAGAAAAGGGGGCTGGCCCCTCCAGGAGCAGGATGGATGGATGGATGCATGGATCCCCCCTCTCCAGCGCGAGAAGCAGGTGGCCTCCTAAATGCGAGATAGAGCCCTGGCAACGAGGGTGGGCGGATGGACGGAACCCCCCCCCATCCCCGGCGAGAGCGCCGGGAGAACAGGCGGGTGGCCTCCAGAAGCGCACAGCTAACCCCCCCCCAACTGACGCCCGGCGTGGACATCGGGAGGAGCAAGCGGGGCAGGTGGATGCCCCCCCCTCTCCAAGCTGCCCGGCTACCTGATGACCTGGACAGCCCCCGGACAGCCCGGTTACCTAGACAGCCCCCCCCCTGAAGCCAGCGTATGCACGGAGGAGTGGGGGGGGGGGCGGACGGCGCCCCTCTCCAGGAGTGCGCCCGGAGGGTGGACAGATGGAACCCCCCCTCAGTGTGAGCCCGGGAGGAGGAGCGGGCGGCGCTCCTGATGAAGCCGACGTGAGCCCGAAAGTGGAGGTGAATGAATGGCGGGCATGACATCCGGCGAGCACCGGGAGAAGCGTGCCCCCCAAGCTGCCGGACAGACACCGGAGAGACGTGGACGCCAGGCAACCCCTCCCTGCTGCCTGCATGTGTACAGGAGCAGAAGTGAACAATGGATGAGCGGGCGAGAGCACGGGAGGAGAAGCGGGAGACTGGCCGGGCTGAGGGATGTGGGATGTCCCCCCCCATGAAGCCTGGTGTGTGTACCGAGAGCAGCAGCAGCAGCCCCCCCCCTGAGCACCGGGGAAACGTGGATGGGGGCCCCCCCCAGCTGCCTGCATGGGTACAGGAAAGTGAGGATGGACGGATGAGCGCACGGACGGATGGGCGGACGGCCCTCCCCACTCCAGGATGCCGGCAAGGAAGAAGCAGGGTGGATGGACGGACGGCTCCCCCCCTCCAAAGCTTGGTGATAGCCCAGGAGAGGGACCATCAGGAGACTGCTGCAGCCGGCCGCTGCTCTGCCAAACCGGAAGTGCCCCAGAACCCAGCCTGGCGTAAAACCCCCCTTCCGATCCTCCGCCCGTGAATCCAGTCCGACAGACTGTCCCCGTTACCTGACCCGAACGAACACCGGAAAAAATAAGGTAGCATGCTGGCCCTCAATGCGGCGGCCCCCGCAGACGTGTGCCATCAGCCCAGGAACCGTGAAGACGTGATGAGACATGAGCCCCTGTAGCCGACCATGCTGCCCTCCTGCTGCACATGAACCGGAAGTGACGTGGACGCGCGGAAATGACGCGTGACGGCTGAGACCCAGAGACACAGCCGACGCAGGAGAGGAGAGAGGAGGCGGGATAAATAGCCCCCAGACTCCTACAAATTCAGGATAGCCTGCGGCCAGCCTTCTACTTATCCACATTAAGGCTTTTCATAATCGATTAGTTGACTGATTATTGTTTTGATTACCGTATATACTTGAGTATAAGCCGACCCGAATATAAGCCGAGGCACTTAATTTTACCACAAAAAAAAAATGGGAAAACTTATTGACTCGAGCATAAGCCTAGGGCAGTGATGGTGAACCTTGGCACCCCAGATGTTTTGGAACTACATTTCCCATGATGCTCTACTACACTGGCGAGTGCATGAGCATCATGGGAAATGTAGTTCCAAAACATCTGGGGTGCCAAGGTTCGCCATCACTGGCCTAGGGTGTCCATCTGCATGCCTCACTGTGTCTATGTGCATGCCTCACTGTGCCCATGACTAGGCTGAGTTTGACATGGGAGTCTATGGAAGGGGTGCCCAGTTCAGAAAAAACGGTGCTCCTCAGCCGTAGGTCCCCCAGATAACAAACTTTGCAGACTTATAGAGGAAGAGTGGGGCTACATGTGTGCTAAGTTCCGGATCCTGGGGACCTACGACCGGCCGGTACCGGGTCCCCAAAGTCACCAGAGAAATTACTGTTTAACATGGGAGTCTATGGAAGGGGCGCCCAGTTTGAAAAATCGCTGCTCCCCGGCTGTAGGTCCCCCTGACAACAAACTTCGCACACTTGTAGAGGAAGAGTGGGGCTACATGTGTGCCAAGTTTGGGGTCCAGGGGACCTATGACCAGGAGATCAGGCGCAAAAAGGTGACTCGAGTATAAGCCGAGGAGGGCATTTTCAGCACAAAAAATTGGCTGAAAAATCGGCTTATACTCGAGTATATACGGTAATCAGACAATAACCATAAAGTGTGGCGTATAATTTAGTTAATATTTAAAGTATAAAAAAAAGGCAATTTTTTTCTAAACATCTCTATGCAGTGGCAAATATAAATAACCAACTATATGGTTAGGGAGCAAAATCTCTAATCCACTCTGGGAAAAACAGACAGAAGAGATATACTGTTAGGAGGTTGAATCTGGTAAATAGACTAATATCAGATAAAAAAAATTGTATTTAAAGAAAAAAAAAAAAAATTAAAGACTTTTGCCGATTTTCAGACCGAACTGTAATATATTATATATGCTGGGCATACAAAATAAAAAATTCATTTTAAGAACCTTCATTTGATTCTCCAATCGTTATCGCGGTCAAATCGACATTCTTTTTGACCACAGTGATGGGAAAATTCGAAGGAGCAGAATAGAAAACTTCTTGGTCAAAGGAATTTTCAGACCATGTATGTGGTTTTCGTTCAGAAATTACATTCATTTTAAAAAACTGAATGGTAAAAGCAAGTGAAATTTTCAAATGACAATCTTTTTATTCAGTGAATTTACAAAAAAAATTTGTATGAATATTCTCGTCTGAAAATCGATATGTGTATGGCCAGCATAAGGCTCGGTTCACACCTATGCAGTTTGCTTTTAATCCGTTTCTACACTGCTTTTTGAATGCGTAATATTGCGGCGATTTGCATTTTTTTAATGCTTTTTTTGGCCAATTTGTTGTTGGACAGATTAAAAAAACGCACCACATGCTTTTCTGCAGCTTCTCCATTGAACTGGTGGATGTTAGATGTCCATCACCTTTACCCTCAGCTTCTTTAGCAAGACAGTGCAGGTGTGTTTGGGGTCCTTACGTTAGAATACTGCCCTGTGGCCCAGTCTCCGAAAAAGGGGATCATGCTCTGCTTCAGTATGTCACAGTTAATGTTGGCATTCATGGTTCCCTCAATGAACTGTAGCTCCCTAGAGCCGGCAGCACTAATGCAGCCCCAGACCATGACACTCCCACCACCATGCTAGACTGTAGGCAAGGCACACTTGTATTTGTACTACTCACTAGGTTACCGCCACACATGCTCGACACCATCTGAACCAAATAAGTTTATCTTGGTCTCATCAGACCACAGGACATGGTTCCATTAATCCATATCCTTAGTCTGCTTGTCTTCAGAAAACTGTTTGCAGGCTTTTCTTTTGCATCATCATGTTTAGAAGAGGTTTCTTCTAGGCTGACAGCCATGCATACCAATTTGATGCAGTGTGCGGCGTATGGTCTGAGCACTGACAGGCTGACCCCCCATTCAACCTCCGCAGCAATGCTTGCAGCACTCATGCATCTATTTCCCAAAGACAACCTTTGGAAATGACGCTGAGCATGTGCACTCTACTTTTTTGGTCAACCATGGCAGGGCCTGGTATGAGTGGAACCTGTCCTGTTAAAGTGCTTGTAAACCCACTTTGACAACAAACACCTACAGGTAAGCCTAGATGAAGGCTTACCTGTAGGTGTTTGCAATATCTCCTAAACCTACATGGTTTAGAAGATATTTGTCATTAAGAATGCACCGTTATCTACGGCGCATGCACGCCGTAGATAACGGCGCAGGCTCACTGAGAGCTTCCATTCATAAATGCGGCAATGACAAATTTTACGACTCCCGCGCGCATGCGCGGGAGTGACGTCATCGCTGCTCTGGCCAATCACAGCGCCGGAGCGGCGAAAACAGGAATTAGCAACGAGGGGACATGGCGGCGGTGGACGGGACCGAGGCAGTCTTCGATCTCAGGTAAGTGACACATAATGAGCTAGTATGCTGTGCATACTAGCTCATTATGCCTTTCTCTTGCAGGTCATTTTAAAAAAAAAAAATATATATATATATATATATATATACACACACACACAAGGGTTTACTTCCTCTTTAAGCCTCATACACATGTTCGGACTTCAAACAAACTTTTCAGTGGATTTTTGTTTGAAGGGCGTTGGCCGGGAACACCCATAGCATACACACGACAGGACCTTTTCAGCCAACAAACATGAACGTAGTGACGTAATTGACGTACTACGTTGTTTTTCTGCTCTTTTACGCCACCCTTTGGTCAACTTCTGCTTTTGTTGGTTGATTTTAACATTGGTTCTGGGCATGCGTGTTTGTACTTTGGACTAAAGTCTGATGGATTTCTGTACACACGATAGGACTTTGCACCGTAGGACTTTTGTTGCCGTAAAGTTTGTCCGTTTGCAGAGCGAACTTTTGTTCCGATGAAAACCGAAAAAGTTTGTCCGATGGAGCGTACACACGGTAGGATTTTTTAGAAAACCTGCTCATTTTGAAGTTTGTTGTCAAAAAGTCCTACCGTGTGTATGGGGGCTTTAAACTGCTGCATGGTCTTGGTCAGCCTTCTGCAGCTCAGTTTCAGGGTCTTGGCAATCTTCTTATAGCCTAGGGGATTCATTTTATACTGTGAAACAGTATAATGTAGATGTAGAGCAACAATTGTTTTTTTTCAAATCCTCAGAGTTCTTTGCCATGTTGAACTTCCAGTGACCAGTATGAGAAAGTGTGAGCGATAACACCAAATTTAACACACCTGCTCCCCATTCATACCTGAGACCTTGTAACACTAACGAGTCATATGACACCAGGGAGGGAAAATGGCTAATTGGGCTCAATTTGGACATTTTCACTTAGGGGTGTACTCACTTTTGTTGCCAGTGGCGTAGACATTAATGACTGTGTGTTGAGTTATTTTGAGGGGACAGCAAATTTACACCGTTATACAAGCTGTACACTTACTACTTTACATTGTAGCAAAGTGTAATTTCTTCAGTGTTGTCACATGAAAAGATATAATAAAAGGTTAGGTTAACACCGCTGTGCGAATCGCTGTAGGTGTACGTCAGTCACGCAGGCAGGGGGCATGCGCACACCCACCGTCCCCGCAACGATCAGATTCACTTTAGAACGGATTAGTCTACAGACCCATGATTTTTGGTCTAGACCTGCGGATCGGTTCTGGCGAATGAAATATTTCCTCTGCCTGTGCAATGTAAACACAGGCAGAGAAAGTGATGTCACCTCCCCTAGTGGAGCCCTTTTCGGTTCCAGTACTCGTAGACCCCCTGATCGCCCCCTAGTGCAGTTTTCATATTTTTCACTGGTGTCACTTGTGACACTAAACAGCATTAGGGCAGTTAGTAGTAGGCCCAGGTAGGTTTAGGGTACCCATTAACCCCCTAAGGTTTAACCCTCTGATCACCCCCCAGTTAACCCTTTCACCTCCCCCCCCACCCCCATCACAGTGGCATTCGTATAGTGTACAGATCTCTCACTTGTGACTCAAAACAGCATTAGGACAGTTAGCTGTAGCCCCAGATAGGTTTAGGGTACCCGCCATATAGTCCCTAAGGTTTAACCCCTTGATCACCCCCCAGTTAACCTTTTCACTCCCTGTCACTGTGGCATTAGTATAGTGTACAGATAATATTTCTGACCACCGTATTAGTGTCACAGTTTAGCTACTGTCAGGTGTCAACATCAGTTAGCGACAATCCCAGACAGCATCAGATTTTAACCCTTTAATTGCCAGTAGCACTAACACAAACACCATACACCTCCCTTACTAGTATAGTGTTTAAACGGATCAATATCTTTGATCTGATCAGATCTATACTAGCATTTCCAGTAGTATAGTGTTCCCAGGCATTAGCAGGATCAGCCCAGGCACCTGCCAGCACCTGCGTTTAGCCCCTTTAGCCCATCCGCCGAGCCCAGCCCACCCAAGTGCAGTATCAATAGATCACTGTCACTTACAAAACACAACACACAAAACTGCAGCGTTAGCAGAGTCAGGCCTGATCCCTGCCAACGCTAACAGTTAATTTTCTTTTTGTAGCGATTCAAGCATTTGCTGACATCCAGTTCTTTTGCCTGCGAGTCGCACTAGCTGTACCTATAAAGAGAGCAGCGGCACCTTGACAGATAGCTCTGATGACAGAGTGCTAAGATTAGGCGTACCAGACCCTAGTCTTGTTGTTGAGGTGCAAAAACCGCAGGGTTCTCGCATGGAGCAGAGAGCCAGTACTAGTGCCACTCAACCTTCTGGTGAGCTGGCAAGCACCAGCGGCTTAGTACACATTGGTCATAGACAAACCAGCACTGCAGTATCACTTGGTGATGTGGCGAGTCCCATAAGTGCAGTTCATGCTGGTGCGGTGGCACAAGTAGTGCCCCGCAGCCACCAAGAAATCAAAGACAGGCCCATAGTGCACGGCTTGACAAATTTGCTTTGAATCTAGAAGCCAGGCTTTTTTTTTAGTGTAGTGTGGGTTGTCAGCACCAGGGGTAAGGCAAGTAATTTGCGCCCCCTAACCCCAACTTACTCACAGCAGAGCAGCCAGTCAATAACCTGTTATAAGGGGAAACTCCTTATTATGCCTAATGCATTCTGACTGCGGCATGTAAAACACCCCCATCTGCTGCCTAATGGAGCTTAAGGGTGACCGTTGGTGGGTGGCAAAAACATGTCTCTACTGCACATTTTTACCACCCAACTGCACATCTAAATGAAACCTTAGTGACACTTTAAATAAAATACAAAAAAAAAGTGAAAGAAGTATTCCAGTGCAGCTGATCTTCTGCTGCCCCTTTGCAGCCATTTCCTGCCCACATGTGTGTCCCCCACGGTGACTTAATTGCTCTAGGGATTTTTTGGTCACCATGAAATACTGGAGCCCAGCTGCACATAAAAAGTGGTAATTGTCGATGGTACACAGGGCTTTATCAGAGGACATAGAAAGACTTTACCGTTTAGTTTAATTCATTAAAGTGTATTTTTTCCACAAAAATTCAAGTTAAACTTACCGGTAACTTGTTTTCCAAGAGTCTTTCAGGACAGCACATGAGAGAGTGGCTCCACCCACTAGGAAACAAGAAACACAATCTCCACCATTTTAAAAAATAGGATTTTTATAACAGCTTACCTGTAAAATCCTTTTCTTGGAGTACATCACGGGACACAGAGCGACATAGTCATTACTAATGGGTTATATAGATACCTTCAGGTGCTGGCACTGGCAACTTCCAAAACCGGAAGTACCCTCCCCTATATAAGCCCCTCCCATCCGGGAGCACCTCAGTTTTGTAGCAAAGCAATAAGTGTCCCTAAAGAGGGGTGGGAGCTCTGTGTCCCGTGATGTACTCCAAGAAAAGGATTTTACAGGTAAGCTGTTATAAAAATCCTATTTTCTTTCTCGTACATCACGGGACACAGAGCGACATAGTCATTACTAATGGGATGTCCTAAAGCAATGCCCAACGAGGGGGGGGATACACCATACATAAGCTGAGCGCTATCAGACATGAGGATCTTTTGCGGCCTGCAACACACTGCGCCCAAAGGCGACATCCTCCTGACTTCTAACGTCCACCTGGTAGAACCTAGTAAACGTGTGTACTGAAGACCATGTTGCGGCCTTACAGATTTGAGCCAGGGAGGCCTGGTGATGCACTGCCCATGAAGTTCCAACTGCTCTCGTGGAGTGCGCTCTAACTTTGAACGGAGGCGGTCTCCTTCTCAAGCCATAGGCTTGCATTATGACCTGTCGAATCCACTTGGCTAAAGTAGATTTTGACGCTGCCTGACCCCTTCTGGGACCTTCCGGCAGAATAAACAAAGTATCCGTTCTGCGAATCTGAGCAGTGGCTTTTAGATAAGCTTTAACTGCTCTTACTACATCCAAAGAATGCAATAACTTTTCCTCTACCGAAGTAGGTTTGGGGAAAAAAGAAGGAAGAACCACATCTTGGTTCAAATGAAACCTCGATACCACCTTAGGAAGAAAGGCTGGATGAGGGCGTAACACTACTCTATCCTTATGGATAACCAGATATGGCTCCTTACAGGACATAGCTGCTAATTCCGACACTCTTTTAGCCGAACAAATGGCTACTAGAAAAATCAATTTCCTGGTGAGAAGAACCAAAGAAATATGCTGTAATGGTTCAAATGGTTGTTTCTGTAGAACCGACAGAACCAAGTTTAGATCCCATGGTCATATGGGAATATTAACCGGAGGACTAATACGCATCACTCCTTGTATAAAGGCTTTGACTAGTGAATGCGAAGCCAAGGGCCTTTGAAAAAATATTGACAAGGCCGAAAACTGACCTTTGATAGTACTCAAGGCAAGCTTCCTATCTACAGCCCACTGTAGGAAGTCCAGAATCCTACCTATTACGTATTTATGTGGATGCCATTTCTTGGCCTCACACCAGGCAATGTACGCCTTCCAGATTCTATAGTAGATCTGCCTGGATACCGGCTTCCTGGCATTGATCATGGTAGATACCACAGAATTAGAGAGCCCTCTCTTTTTTAGAATGTGGGCTTCAATAGCCAGGCCGTCAAACCTAGGGCTGGTAAAGAAGGGTGGTATATCGGTCCTTGCGAAAGCAGGTCCGGACGACGTGGGAGAGTCCAAGGACTCCCCACTGACATTTTACAATCTCCGCGTACCACGCTCTTCGGGGCCACGCTGGAGCCACCAGAATCACTGGTTTCTTTTCTACCCTGATTCTGCGGAGTAATCGAGGTAACCATTGTGGCGGTGTGAATGCATATATCAGCTTGAACTGATCCCAAGGGAACACTAGGGCATCCGAGCCGCAAGCTAGGGGATCCCTTGTCCGAGAGACAAACCTGTCCACCTTTGCGTTGAATCTGGATGCTAGAAGATCTACATCCGATGTTCCCCACCGCTGACATATTGTCCAGAAAACCTCGGGGTGAAGGGACCCTTCCTCTGGGCATAATTGCTGGCGACTTAGAAAGTCCGCCTTCCAATTCTCCACTCCTGGAATGAATACCGCAGATATGGCTGGGACATATCTTTCTGCCCATTTCAGGATGTAATTTACTTCCCTCTGGGCTGCACGACTCCTGGTGCCCCCCTGATGATTGATATATGCCACTGCTGTGGCATTGTCTGATTGAATTCTGACATGGGACCCTTGGAGTTTGGATGTCCATGCTACTAGGGTATACCGGGCTGCTTGTATCTCTAAGAGATTGATGGGCAGGGCCTTTTCTGCATCCGACCATCTGCCCTGGAGAGACTATTGCTCCAGTACTGCTCCCCAGCCTATAAGGCTGGCATCTGTAGTGACCACCTCCCAAGAAATCGGACTGAAGGATTTCCCTTTTTCCAGATTCTGGGGAACCAACCACCAACGGAGGCTCTTGCGAATGGAAGGGGACAAGGACATTGTAAGTCTAGGGCCTGAACTTTTTTGTTCCAGGCTGACAGTATGGCCCCTTGCAAATTCCTTGAATGGAATTGACCGTAGGGTACTGCTTCGAATGATGCCACCATTTTTCCCAGCAGTCTCATGCACAGGCGTATGGACGGCTGTCTTTTTTGTACCCACTAAGTGGATCAAATCTTTCAAAGACAACACCTTTCCTCGAGGCAAGAATATTTTTCTCTGGCCTGAATCCAACCTTAGCCCCAAGTATTCCAGACTTTTGACTGGTTTTTAGGGCTGACTTGTCTCGGTTGATAATCCAACCATGAGATTTCAGATACTTGATTGTCTTGTGAACGACCACGTCTAGTTTTTTCACTGAGTGGTCTATCAGCAACAAGTCATCTAGATATGCCATTATCATTACACCTTGTGTTCTTAGATTGGCCAATAAAGGGCCAGAATTTTTGTAAACACTCGTGGTGCTGTGGCCAAACCGAAGGGTAAGACTCTGAACTGAAAATGGCGCCCTTCTACTGCAAAGCGTAGAAATTTTTGGTGGACTGGAAAGATGGGAATGTGCAAATAAGCATCTTTGATGTCGATCGCGGCTAACCAATCCTCCCCTTGTAGGGCAGTGGCCACCGATCGGATCGACTCCATCGGAAAGTCCTGATATACAGGAATTTGTATAGCCCTTTTAGAATTAATATGGGCCTCCCGTCCGCGTTTGCTTCGGGACTGTAAAGAGGTTTGGAGTAAAACCCGAACCCTCATTCTTCCAGGGGAACCTCCATAATTACTCCTTGGAGCAATAGTTGTTCTAGTGCCAACAGGAGGGACTCTCTCTTCCGGGGATCCCTTGGCACGTTTGACCTCAAAAATGGGAAGGAGGAGAGTCTTTTAACTCCAAACTGTATCCCAGACATACTGCGGAGAGCACCTATCTGTCTTGATCGTGTCCCGCCAGGTCTCTTGCGAACAACTGGAGTCCTCCCCCCCACCCGACTGAGTGGGGGCAACCCTTCAATGAATTTAACTTTGGGGGAGGTTTTGTACCTCCCCTGACCCAGGGTTTCTCATTACCCTGCTATTGTCCCTGTTTTTTACCCCCGGGAATTGACCGAGGAGGCCGTCGGAACTGTTACACAGCCGATGCCCCAGGGACTGGAGAAGCAGGCCTCTTAAAGAGGGACCTCTAACTCTGTTTTTAACCGGCAAGAGCGTATTTTTACCGCTGGAAATTTTCTGGATATATTTGTCCAGGTTTTCCCTGAATAAGCGTTCACCATGAAATGGGACGCTAACCAGCCATTCTTTACAGGGAGCTTCAGCAGACCAGTTTTTGAGCCATAGAAGCCTACGCATATGTACTATAGACAGCGTAAGGCGGGAGGCCTGATGGACTGAATCCTTTATGGCGTCAACCGCAAAGCCTAAGGCTCTAGGTAGATCAGCTAGGGCAAGGCCTGCTGATCTGTCAAGTCCCTCAAGACCTGTTTCAACTGATCCTTCACTGCTTAGCAGACCTCACTGCTGGTTGTGTCACCAAGCTTGCTGTAGAAAGAAGCAGACTTTCATAAGGACTCCAATCTTTTATCTATTGGGTTCTTGAACATTTGGACATTATCCACTGGACATGTCAGTGATTTATACATACAAGAGATGGCTGCGTCCACTGTAGGGACCTTCCATTTTTTTGATGAACTTATCCTCCATGGGATAGACCACCGGAAATCTCTTGGGGGAATAAATATTTTCTCAGGACGTTCCCAATCCTGGTAAATAAGCCCTTTCAGTAAAGGGTGAAGTGGAAAAGAACAGACAGTCTGGGGGCTTCTAGCGACCCCAACGAGGATACAGTAGTGGTTGATGGTTCCGCAAGGTGCATTTTTAAATGCTGATCGGACCATGTTAGTCAGAGACTGAACCCATAATCTTTCAGCTTGAGATGCTGAGAAAAGGTTCCCCCACTGTTGATTCCTCTATAACAGAATCAACCTCATCCTGATCCCCTTCAGGCAGGTCGATCCCTGTATGGGACTGTTGCTCTGCTAACAGGCACTCTGAAGGAGGAGACGGAGATCGGGCGTGCTTTCCCTGACAGGGAGGCAGCGATCAATGTTGACAATCTCTCTCTAATCCTCCCAGAGCTGAGGAAAAAACCTCCTCTGTTACATACACAGGAGCAGGTGACTGAGGACAGCCATAGTACCAAGTACCCCTGCGGGGTCTCTACGGTCACTTACCTCTGAACTTCAGGGGAGACTGTGCAGCAGAAGCATGCCCAAGATCCTCAGAGCCCGATGAGACCCCCTTCGCTTCCTGGAAGATTCAGTTCCGGAGCTTCTGGACGGCATATTCCTAAGCCTAAAGCTGCGGTATTCCAGCCGTAATACACCACTTTTACTGAGAATAGTCTAGCACAATTGCTGCTATATCACAGTTGGTGTCTACTAAAGTGCCTTTCTAGGGGATGCCTGCATCAACTGCCTCTGTGTGCCTTTATACTGTTGCTAGCTCTGTCTGTGCACTTCAATAGCCAGCTATAATGTGCTTTAAAACACGCTGGACGCCCGCACATGCGCAGTAGCGCCGCGGCGCACACCTGAGCGTCATCCACCCGTTCCGCCCCTTTTTCCAGATCGCTTCTATGAATAGAGGCGCGTGCACGCGCGCGGGCACGTGCGCCTTCGGCGCCTTTTTTGAAAACAATAAGGAGCTAGATGGGAGCCAGGGTCCCTTTGCCGCAGGGCCCGGGGATGGATGAGCGCAGCAACAGGGCAGAGGAGACAGCTTCCCAGGAGAGAACATACCAACTGCCTGGATTTGATTCTGGAAGAAAAAAATCCACATTACAAGAAAAAGAACCATAGCGGCCTCTAGTGTCTAACACAGGTACCGCGGTCTTACATTTTTTTTTTCTTGCCTACTATTAAAATTTTTACATTTTCTCAGTAGTAACAGGCATACACAGAATATTAGCGGGAATACCTTAGGTAACAGGCAGAAAGACAAAATAGGCTTGGGGGTCCCTCAATAGAACCAAGTTCCCGAGGGCCCCCACTTACCTTTTCCTCGCCGCAGGACTCTGTTTGGTCCACAGAAGCCCAAACTTCACCTATCACGGCAGGCATTGTAATCAAACCTTCAGGGACCGGGTTCCCAAGGATTCCACTCCCCTGGACCTGTATAGCACCCTGCACAGAAAACATCTTGGTCGTGGGTATGACCAGAGCTCTGGATCCCAGGGTCCAGCTCTCCTAAGAGAAGCATTACAGGCAAAACCTTGCTCTTCTCTGCAAGGCCCGGGTACCGACCGTTTAGCTATGAAGCTTTTTTGGTCGGATCCGGAATAGCTTACTGAGGCCCAAAAGAACCTGTACGCAAGCTCAGTGAAAAACACATGTTTCTTCTTGGCCAACACCTTAGACACTGGCAAAAAAAACTGAGGTGCTCCCGGATGGGAGGGGCTTATATAGGGGAGGGTACTTCCGGTTTTGGAAGTTGCCAGTGCCAGCACCTGAAGGTATCTATATAACCCATTAGTAATGACTATGTCGCTCTGTGTCCCGTGATGTACGAGAAAGAAAGAGGCGACTCCCCACATCTCGTCAGTTGTAGTAGAGTACCTCCGGCCCAAGCTGGAACACATAATCCGAATATGGTTAATCACAGCATGTATGTACATACATACATATATATATATATATATATACAAACTAAGAAGGGCGGGTAGTTTGCTGTCCCGAAAGACTCTTGGAAAACAAGTTACCGGTAAGTCTAACTTGAATTTTCCCTTATCGTCTTTAAGGACAGCACATGAGAGGATAATCGAGACTTACCAACTAGGGAGGGACAACAGCCTGCAGGACCTTTCTGCCAAATGCCTCATCATCGGCTGACAGCAGGCCCAGTCTGTAATGATGGACAAATGTCAAATAGCTTGACCACGTAGCCGCCTTACAGATCTGATGTGGGGTGGCACCAGCTTTTTCTGCCCATGTAGTGGCTAGAGCTCTAGTAGAGTGTGCTCATATTCCCTGTGGAGGAGACAAACCCGTCTGGGAATAAGCCTCAAAAATAGCCAGCCAGTCTTAGCCATCTAGCAATTGACCCCTTCGATGCTTGGCATCCCTTTCTGTTGCCAGAAAAAAGAACAAATAGAGTCCGAAGACCTAAAGTCCTTTGTTATTTCCAAGTAGTGTAATAAAATTCTTCTTACATCTAAGTTATGGAATGAAGTCTCCCTTCTTCCTGAAGGATTTTAACAAAAAGTTGGCAGGATAATTTCCTGCGATCTGTTATGAACTGATGCCACTTTTGGCAAAAACCCCGGATCTGTTTTAAGCACAATCCTGTCTGGGTAAATCAACATAAAAGGTTCTTTTATTGAAAGAGCTTGTAGTTCACTGATTCGTCTCGCAGTTGTAACTGCAACTAAGAATACAGTTTTAAGAGTCAAATCTTTCAACAAGATTGTCTGTAACGGTTCGAAAGGTTCTTTCGTGAAGGCTTGCAAAACTACTGACAGGTCCCATTTAGGAAAATGTTTAGTAGGCACTGGTCTGGCTCTAGTAAGTGACCTAAAGAATCTTGTGATCAAAAGAACCGAGGAAATTGGTTTTTCTAGGTATACTCCCAGGGCAGCCACTTGCACTTTGAGAGTGCTAATTGCAAGACCTTTGTCCACACCATTTTGTAGAAACTCCAGAATCGACACAATGTCTTCTAGGGGATGAGTGACACCAACAGTTGTAAACCTTCCAAACTTTTGCGTAGATATCTCGAGTTACTCTCTTTCTACTGGCGAGTAGAGTGGATACTAGAGGCTCTGGCAGTCCTTTGTTCCATAGTAACTGCTCCTCAGTTACCAGGCGGTGAGGCTTAGTCTGGCTACATCCGGGTGGTATACTGGGCCCTGAAGTAGCAAGTCCTGTCTGAGAAGAAGCTGCCAGAAAGGTTTGATCATCATTTGTAGGATGGAGGAAAACCAGGCTCTTTTCGGCCAGAACGGAGTGATCAGGATTACTGATCCCTTTTCCTTCTGTATTTTTCTCAATACAAGAGGGATTAGCTGAAAAGGAGGGAAGGCATAACCCTAGTGGAAGTTCCAGGGATGTGCCAAGGCATCTATCCCTATTGATCCGCTGTCTCGGTGCAGAGAGAAGAATTGAGGGAGCTGGGCGTTGTCTTTTGATGCGAACAGATCCACCTGATGCCATCCCCACATCTTGGTGATCAGTGAGAATATCTCCAGATTCAGGCTCCACTCTGCCTCTTGAATTCTATGTCTGCTCAAGAAGTCTGCTACTTCGTTTAGCGTGCCCCTGAGATGCACTGCCGACAGGGAGAGTAAATGCTTCTCTGCCCACTCTAGGATTTCTGATGACAGCAACAGTAGAGCTTTGCTCCTTGTGCCCCCTTGTTTGTTCAGGTATGCTACTGTGGTGACATTGTCTGAAAGAATCTGCACATGGGACCCTTGGAGGTTTGGAGAGAAGGCAGCTAAGGCTAGAGCAACTGCTTTTAATTCCCTCCAGTTTGAGGACCTTCCTGCTTCGGATCGGGACCAAACTCCCTGGGCTATGTTTTGATCCCAGTGGGTTCCCCATCATCCCCAACTGCTGGCGTCTGTTGTGACCCTTACTTCTGTCGGGAAGGACCAAAGCAGGCCCCTTGACAGAACTGCCTGATTCCTCCACCATAACAGAGTCCTCTTGACCTTGGTGGGAAGCTTTACTTTTGTGTCTAAGGTTTCTGGGCTGTGATCCCATACCTGTAAAAGAAAATTCTGGAGGGGCCTGAAATGGAGCCTCGCCCATTGAATGGCCGGCATTGTTGAGGTTAAGGTTCCCAGGACTGACATAATCATCCTGATTGACACTTCCTGGTTTGTCTGAAGACTGGCTACTACCCTCAAGACCTTGTCTTTCTTCTCTTTTGGGAGAAAAATCCTCTGCTCTACAGAATCTATCAGATAACATAGATACTGAACTCTTTGAGCAGGATCGAAATTTGATTTTTGAGTATTTACAATCCAGCCCAAGGCTTCCAGATGACTGCGGGCCTTGGTTAGATCTACCTGCAACCTCTCTCTGGAAGGGGCAAAAATTAGGAGGTCATCCAGATAAGGGATGACCGAGATTCCCTGTAGACGGAGAGGAGCTAGAGCTTCCGCCATTATCTTGGTAAATATCTGCGGAGCGGATGACAGACCAAACGGGAGGGCCTTGAATTGTAAATGAAGCACCTCCTTCCCCATATTTATTGCCAACCTGAGGTATTTTTGAGACTGAGGGGCTATGGGCACATGCAGGTATGCATCTCTTAAGTCGATTGATGCCATGAAGCATCTCTTGACTAAGAGATTTCTCACCGAAAAGATGGAGTCCATGCGGAACCGTCTGTATTGGACTGACCTGTTTAACGGTTTCAGATTGAGAATGAGACGGAAGCTTCCTGATGGTTTCCTTATCAGGAAGATATGGGAATAGAAACCCCAGTAACGTTCCTCTGGAGATACCTGAACCACAACGCCCTGTCTCATCAGATCCCTCAACAGGTTTCTCATGGCTAGGGCCTTTGTTGTGTCCCTTGGCAGGTCTGTTACACAGTATCTTTCTGGAGGAAGATCCGAAAGTTCTATTTTGTATCCCTGGGCCAGCGTGTCCAAACTAAATGTGTTTTCCATCACGCTTGCACAAAGAGGAAGGAATTTTTGAAGCCTTCCCCACACAGGCAATGACGAGTCATTGCGTTTTATCGGTTGGCGCAGGAGGATTGAAGAGGACATTCCCTCTGCCTTTACCTTTTTGCGCCGACCAATTCCTTCTTTTTTCTTGGAGCCTGCTTCCCTGATCCTGATTTTTTTGAGGTCGAAAAAAACGCTTAACTGGTGTTTTTTTTCTTTTTAACAGGAAAGGACTTCTTTTTGTCCGCTGTCCTATCTAAAACAGAATCTAAATCAGGACCGAACAAAAGATCTCCATAAAAAAGAAAACCACACAATTTATTTTTGGAAGCTGCGTCCCCTGGCCATGTCTTAAGCCATAGAGCTCTCCTGGCTGAGTTGGTTAAGGCCCCAGATCTGGCTGACATCCTTATTGATTCTGCAGAAGCGTCAGAAATATAAGCTACGGCTGCTGCTAGAGTAGAAAAAGAATCAAGGATCTCCTGCTTAGGTGAGGCTGCTATAATATGGGCTTTGAGCTGATTCAGCCAGAACTCCATGTTCCTGGAGACATAGGTAGTAGCCATAGCTGGTTTAAGGTTACCCATGGTGGATTGCCAAGCTTTTTTAAGCTGCTGATCCATCTGTAACGGTACCAAGTATGAAAGGGGTTAACACCGTTAGGATATTCCTTTTCCAACCACACGACAGCCACCAGACACTCCAACCAGCCGAATAAGACCCCATACGAATGATTCTCCCCCCAGATACGAGACAACGCTCTGTATTCAAGTTCCAAAACAGGGAATCACTTTATTTTCAAAACACATGGTAACACATTTCTCTTCAAAACCCTCCCCTCCCATCCTTTGGGGAACAGGGCGGGTTAAACTGTCCAATGACAATGGTGATACAGGTCAGGTGTGTTCAAACTTCTCCTTTGATAAACAGTCTTAGGCAGAAGGGTTGATTTCCCCCCCCCCCTCACAGAAGACACTTCCACATCCCATAATATGGAGCCAGCCGGTCTACCAAGCTCCAATGAACATCATCACAATGAAAGGACCTGTAGCATAGGTGAGGCTCATTAGCATTACACAAGGAGACAGGAGACACATCAGCCTGTCTTAATTTAACCTGTTGAGTTCAGCACCAACAGAATAACTATTTACAGATCCTGGGCAATATTGGGGAATAATGTTACAGACCCATTTTAAAACAATCCCATACATATTCTCAATGTCCATTATTTCATTGCTCACCCTGTGCTCCAAAGTGACCCCCTGTCACACCATCCTTTTGTCCATGGGATCTTTGAGTATACCCATGTCTTCAAATGCCAAGTTGGTTGACCTGGAAACTTGTGAAAACGCTGCGTCTAATTTTGGAATTTTATTCCAAAGCGCATCTGGATCTTCACTGAACGGAAAGCTTCTTCTATGCGCTCTTGGGAAAAATGATTTTTTTTCTCTGGATCAGCCCATTCCTTTTTAATGGCTTCCGAGATTACTGAATGCACAGGGAAAGTGCGACTTTTTGTTTCACTAAGCCCTGCATAAATTCGGTCATGCAGCGATAATTCTTTCTTTTCTTCATCTATTCCCAATGTTGCATATATTGCTTTCAACAAACTGTCTACTTGCTCTAAGGACAGTTTGTATCTTGAAGGTGCATCTCCTGCCTCTTCTTCTTCCTCTTCCTCCTCCTCATCTTCCCTGGAGTGAGAGGGGGAATGCTCCTCTTGGGTAGGAGGGCCAGCTTCCGCCTCTACCCCTGGGATTAATTGTGAACCCTGAGAGGATCCTGAGGTAGTTGGCTGACTCAGGGATGGTGTTGCAAGAGAAGAGCGAAAAGATTGTATGGTAGCATCTAGCTCTTTCTTGACCGATGCGATTAAATCGCTGCATGCAGAAGAAGCTTCTTCACTAAGGAATCAACACAAATTTGGCATAAAGCTTTCTTCCAGCCCTCTGGTAACTTTGCTTTACATGAGGGACATCTCTTTTTGATAGGAGGGTCAGAGCTCTTAGCCTGCCACACAAAAAAGACAAAAAGAGAAAAAAACACCAGCATCCCTCACCTACAGTATACAGGGTAGATCCCACATACCCCCTTACCTGGGCCTTGCTGGTGCCTGTGCCTGTCCCACTCGCTGCTGTCACAGTCTCCATCGTGGAGCAGCGCTCGTTCTGTGGCTTCCAAACAACAATTATAGGCACCAGGACCTCTCCTCCCCTCTCCTCCTGTGCGAGTTCCGCCAGAAATAACACTGCGCCTGATCCCAGTCCCGCCCCTTGCAGGATACCTCACTTTCTACTAGCCGAGTCTCTACTCAGCCACCAAAAAGATGGTGGCGGCCTGTAACGCCGACATGCGGTTAAAAAAAAACCCGCGAACGGCTGCCGCCGCCTAAGGAGCAGCTCCAGGAACAGTCCCTGCTCCTCTGAGCTGAAGAGGGAGAAGGAGCCCACTTACCTACTACCCTGAGGTGCAGTGTGGGAGGATCGGACTCTCTGGAGGACAAAAAGAAGGTATGGTGGGGTAGGCAGCCTGGCCTCTCAGGACAGCACCTTAAGAGACCTGACTCCTACTAGGTGTTCCCTTGCCGGAGGAAACACAAAACTGACGAGATGTGGGGAGTCGCCTCCTTTTAAAATGGTGGAGATTGCGTTTCCTGTTTCCTAGTGGGTGGAGCCACTCTCTCATGTGCTGTCCTGAAAGACGATAAGGGAAAAATGCGTTTGAAAGACCGCTGTGCAAATACAGTGTTACATAAAATATTGCAACAACCATCATTTTATTCTCTAGGGTCTCTGCTAAAAAATATAAATAAATATATAATGTTTGGGGGTTCTAAGTAATTTTCTAGCAAAAAAAATAATAATTTGAAATAAGGAAAAATAGGCAGGGGAAGCTTCATTAGCATTGCTGGTTGTCTTGTCATACCAACGGCCACCACAAGAGGGCGCCAGATTCCAGAAGGAATCATAGGACTGCAGAAGGCCGTAAAGGCGCCGCCAGACGCGATTGCGCGGCGGGGGGGCGCACAGAGACAGGATACCCCAGCTGTGCCGCCCCAGGCGACAGGTCGTTAATTCTAGTCGCAATTGCGACCTGGCGCCCAGGGTTTGTCGAGCCCGGCCATAGTGTCCTTCCCGCTGCATATGCTAATCCCGATTGTCAGCCCACCACTTCTGCAGCGCCCGTACTTCCCCCATTCACTAGCCAACCCAGAATGCAGGTGAAAAAACAGTGAACAACAGATTTTAGTACCCTTGACTTTTACAGGGTGTTTTTCACGGAAGATCTCTACAGATCTATTGCAGACCAAATTAATTTATACACTGGTCAATTTATCGCTGCAAATCCAAATTTGACCCTTGCCAGAGAATTTGCCTGGAAACCTATAGAAAGGTTTCTGAATTTAAGACCTTTCTTGGCCTATCCCTCATGGGCATAACTAAAAAGAGTGAGTTGCGGTCATATTGGTCCACTGACCCAATTCACCATATGCCCGTGTTCTCTGCTTCCATGACCAGGACTAGATACAAGCAAATCCTCCGGATGACCCTGGATACGATTGGCTCCACAAAATTCGACCCCTTGTAAACCACTTCAACCAACAGTTTGCAGCCTTGTTTATTCCCGAACAAGTTGTCTGCGTTGATGAGTCCCTGGTTAAGTTTTCTGGCTGCCTGTCTTTCAAACAGTATCTCCCCAGCAAGCATGTCAGATATGGGGTCAAGCTGTATAAGATCTGTGACAGGGCAACAAGCTATATTGGGGGGGGCTCACTGTGTCGCCCCCCAATTACCTAGACTACATAGGGAGCAGAGTAAGATTGTTTGGGACTTAATGTCACCCTTATTCGGAAAGGGGTACCACTTGTACATGGACAATTATTAGAGAAAATAGTTAAAATTCACTGAATCCTAAACTGCAAAGCTTAGACTGTGTGAACAAAACAGTGTAAAATCAAAATGACCCCACACAGCGGCGCTAGAGAACAGTATCCTCCCCCCCTATGTCCGTGCTCAATGGACCGAGGGAAAAATATTGTTCAAAAAATTATATATACACCCTGTGACATAAGTGAATAATGTGCACAAGTAAAATAAAGTCCACACAAATTCAATCCAAATGCGTGAGAAAAAATCTTCTTCCAATCCTCCACCACACACAGTGTTCAGTGTTTCGTGATCCCTCTCCCATCAGATGGACACTCACCAAAGCAAGTTGCCTCACACTCTCGTGTTTGGCATAAAAACGTGTACAGAAATCTCACAAAGCTGTGCACGCGATCCTCCAGACTCAAATCAAGTGTTTTAAGGGATTACTCCATATGCAAATATAAGAAAAAAGCTCCAAATAGTGTGATAACGTAAAATCAGTTTAATTACACACCAAAACACACACTCCAAATATTGCAATTACCTAAAACAAAACTCAAATAGGCATATTAAAAGCACTGCAAATCCAAAGCACAATGCACCGAAAAGCGAGTGTATAGGTCGCGGCGGACCCTCAGTAAACACAGTGAGATCTCACCAACTTCCTGCTGCCACTCACTGATCCTTCGCTACTTAGTTCGATCCGGTGACGTCGAATAATCCGTCAGACGGTTACCGCATAGCCACGCCCCGACATGTTTCGTCGAATCAACAGTGTGATTCGTCCTATGGACGGGATCCACTTCATATGACCAAATGAGATACTATAGAAAAGCAAGAATTATTGGAGCAGGGAGATGCTCCAATAAGAAAAGGGATCCGTGAAGTGAATCAACTACACCTGCTGTATTTATTTAAAAAAGAGAGACTTTATTAGTGAAAATAACACTTGGTGAAATAGTTCAAACAAACTCCTGGCAGGAGATTAGGCCTCCAGGCAATCTGAATCAATTTAATAGCAGTAAAAAAGTACAACGTTATATTTAAAAAACAGGTATAAAGGACATGCTACTGTGACTACCTTAAAGAATATAGCCAGTGTTACCTGGAGTATCACAGCGTATTTACTAATAAAAGCTGAAGCGTGCATCTCACAAGTTCATATGTGTTGGAATCCAACAAAAAAAAAAAAATATGTGATCAAGGAATTCAAATAGTGGAAAAATAGCAAGTAGTAGCAGCAATTGCAAATATATGTAAAAGCATACAGATCTGTATAGAAAGGATCATAGAGGCAGTCCTGCAAATTTAAAGTTGTGACCCCATACAGATGGCTTTAAAGTAACGCTGCAAGGCTTCCATGCTGATAGAGATCCTGTCACAATAGGTTAGAGCAAAAATAGTTCACTGATGCCAAGGGGAACTTGACAACTTCAACACAAAAAATACTGTGTTGAAATAGGGCAGTTGACCAATCATAAACTGGCTACCTTTAGTCTGTAAAACGCCATCTTGTGGCAACAACACTAATTACACCCATAAAAATGGGAAAAGACCAGGCTAGAAAGAAGCTATGGCTTTGAACATTTATCTTCTGAGAAATTCTTACCAGAATATATTCTCAAAAGTTTTGCTATATCCAGATAAGTTTATATAACATAACTTATTGTCCTTGAGATTTTAACAGTGGATACAAATAGTTCCGTTAAATTAATCTCTATCAAACAAGGTAAAACAAATAATATGTGTGGGGAAAATGGAAAATATACATATATTCATTTAATACATGAATAGGAATGTTCAAACATGGTGTGGATATTTAGACTGGTAAAGGAGGAGCCATAATTCAAGGTGAAAGGAGGGCCTGATTCCACACTGAGTTAACCCCCATCTGGATGTTATATGTAAACACCCACGGGGGATACCCTTGGAAGGGGGGATATGGGGCTTGATACAGGAAACTCCCATACCAGAAGGAATTGGTGGGACAGAGAGATTAAGATTGTAAGAACATTTTTAAACTCATTTCAGTGTTTAGCCCATTGAGCTGTAGAGTTTGTAACCTAAACATCCAAGATTTTTCCTTCTGGATGAGTATAGTATCATAGTCGCCCTGGCGTGCTGGTAGATCCAGGACGTAAAAACCTTTTAATGTCAGGCCTCTGCTTTTGCCTTGATGGTATTTGAGAAAATGCTGTGCCACCGGAGTGTCTTCCTTAAGGCGAATGTTCTTTAGGTGTTCTGAGAAGCATACACGCAATTGCCTTTTGGTTTTCCCCACGTACAAGAGATGACAGGGGCACTCCAGTATCGAGCAATCTCGAAGTACCACAGTTAATAAAGGTTTTAATATCATACATGTCTTTGGATGCAGAGTCTCTGAATATTTTAGATGTATCAACGAACTTGCACGTATTGCAATGTCCGCATGGGAACATACCTTTGACTCTGGGCATATTAGTAAGCCAGTTTCTATCGATGGGACGCCTATATTCACTCTGAACTAGATCGTCACGTAGGTTTCTGGCTCGTTTAGCCGTCGCTATTGGAGGATCTCCAACAATGTTTCTAAGTGTATTGCATCTGGTGAGGATATGCCAATGTTGAGAGAGGATGTTTTTCACTTGCTGCCACTGATTACCATATGGAGTGGTGAATCTATTTGGTTCACTTGATGTAATTGATAAGTGCGTTTTAGGCCTTAGTAGATCCTCTCTTTGGCGCCGACCGGCAATCTGTCTAGCCCGTCGCAGGATTCGATGAGAACAACCCCGTTCGCGAAACCGGCGATATAGGGCCTTTGATTCCTGTTGACAGTCTAACTCGGATGAACAGTTTCTCCTTATTCGTAGAAACTGTCCAATCGGAATACCCCTTTTAAGTGATTCAGGGTGATGGCTATCTGCCATTAAAAAGGTGTTCGCCGCCGTTGGTTTGCGAAATGTTGTAGTGGAAAGTCTACCGTTGTCGATCCCAATGAGGAGATCCAAAAAGGGAATTTGACAACTGTCCACTATATACGTTAAACGTATATTGCGGGTATTCACGTTTAGTTCTTCTATAAATCCGACGAGTTCCTCTAGGGTGCCTGTCCACACCATCAAAACGTCGTCTATGTACCTCATCCAGGACTTCGCATGGCTGAGGTACAATGGCGAGGCAGAGACGGTGTCCTCCTCCCACCAACCCAGATGCAAACATGCATAGGCTGGAGCCCTAGGTGCTCCCATAGAGGTGCCTCTCAATTGTTGAAAGAAATGACCCGAGAATTGGAAAAAATTATTTTTAAGAGCTAGCTCAAGGAGATCAATCACAAACTCATTTTGGGCTGCCATATGTGGGAAGCTTTGGTCCAGAAAGTGATGGACCGCAAGAATGCCCCATTCATGTGGGATCGAGGTGTAGAGCGACTTTACATCGATACCCACTAGCAGAGCCCCCTGAGGAACGACCAGATCTTGTATTTGATTGGAGGACATCCATTGTATCTCTTACATATGAGGGGAGTTTAACTAGATCTTTTATTAAGTTGTCAATATATTTACCCACTCTCTCAAGGGGTCCTCTAATTGCAGAGACTATTGGTCTTCCTGGGGGGCTCTTGCTATGTTTATGGACTTTTGGAATAATGTAGAGGGTGGGAATATTGAAATCTTCCACCTTCAAATATTCGGCTTCTTTTTTGGACAATAATGTTGCCTCAAAGGCCCATACTAGTTTGTCATTGATCCTCTCAACGAGCTTAGAGAAAGGATCAGACTCCAATTTTTGATAAGTAGTAGAATCGGATAGTAGTCGTTTTACTTCTTTCTCATACAGCTCTGTTGATAAGAGAACAACATTGCCCCCCTTATCACTTGGTTTGATAATGACATTCTCTGCCTCTTTTAGTTCCTGAATAGCTTTGCTTTCAGATATAGGGAGGTTGCCTGTCGATTCTGTCTGCCAATTAATCTTGCTTAGGTCTTCCTGGACTAAGTCCAGGAAAATACCAAGCCTTTTGTTTTTTCTGAACTGGGGCATGTTAGTTGATCTTATTTTTAAGTTAGCATTTCTTTTCCAATTAGTGCATTCATCAGTTTCATCATCACTTGAGGATAGACCAATTATTAGAGAGAGCCTGCTTGAGATGTAATAAATTGCTTGCAGTGAAGTGGAGGGACACATGGAATATTTTTGTTACACATATATATATATATAGCTTTTTGCGATATATGCTCTTTTTTTAACTGTGCTTGTGAAATCACCTTCACCTACAGCGCTGGAGACACGGATTTACATATCGTGATATTAACCATGTTGCTGCCAAAATAAATAAATCCGTGCTGCAGCTGAATGGTGTACCTGCAAAGAAAATAATGGTTAACAATTTTTTTTGTGTGTGTGTGTGTGTGTATATATATATATATATATATATATATATATATATATATATATATATATATATATATATATACACACATACATATACATATACACACACACACACACACAAAATTGTTAACCATTATTTTCTTTGCAGGTACACCATTCAGCTGCAGCACGGATTTATTTATTTTGGCAGCAACATGGTTTAATCTCACGATATGTAAATCCGTGACTCCAGCGCTGTAGAAGGTGATTTCACAAGCACAGTTAAAAAAAGAGCATATATTGCAAAAAGCATAGGGGCAGGGGATGGACATAGGGATGGACATAGGGACCGATCGCCCCTATGCTTTGGCATATATTTTTATATTTATTGTATGCCCATCATTAGAAGTGGGTGAATGCAGGTTGGTATTCTAATAGTGGGCATATCACTGATCAATCTATTTGGAGAAAATAGGATTTTTGCACTCACCGTAAAATCCGTTTCTCTGACGTCCATGGACTGACACAGCTCTCATACTGTTAACGTGTGGGTATATGTCCCTGCTCGCAGGAGAAGATCTAGGCAGAATGTTAGATGTTAGAAACATACATTCTAGAACACAACCAGAGCTGAACAGACCCGCCCAGGGGGGCGGTGCCTCCGGACATAACCCTCCTACCTGCAGCCAGCAGCCTCAGTTCGTAACAAGCAGTACAAACCTTTAAAGAAGGGCGGGTGCTGTGTTAGTCCATGGACGTCAGAGAAACGGATTTTACGGTGAGTACAAAAATCCTATTTTCTCTTATCGTCCATGAACTGACACAGCTTTCATACTGTATACGTGTGGGACGTCCCAAAGCACTATAAGAAAAGGGTGGGAGCAAATGGCAAAGGAACAACCAAAACTTCACTCCAAACCAGCAGAGCTCCTCAACGGAGGAGTTGCGACATTAAACAGCAGCCTGCAACACCTTGCGGCCGAAGGAAGCATCCGAAGATGCAGCCACATTAACCTTATAGAATTTTGAAAAGGCATGAACGGACGACCAGGTCGCTGCCTTGCACACTTATGCAACCGACGTTTGATGTCGGAAAGCCCAGGAAGCACCAATTGCCCTGGTGGAATGCGCCGTAACCGAAAAGGGAGGCGCCCGCCCCTTAATGGCATAGGCCTGTATAACAGTCTGTCTGATTGTTAGATTAATACTTCCTCTGTGATCAGTCAAACTTCAGGTGTTCTAGAAGTAAGGTAATTTATTTCAAATGAACCGGTACAAATGGATGAGCCTTTCATGCTGAGAAGAAAGCAGAAGTCACATACAGACATGAGGTGTGTGACCTTTTTATAGAGTCAACAGGAAGAATATTATTGGCTAAAAGTTCACTGGTGGCTCATGACGCAAAACAGCTTTATTGCCAATCACAGTGTCTTTTTACAATTCGTAGCAAAGCTTATGATTTTAGGAAGTAAGTTGAAACAATAGAAAAATACAAAGTTAGAAGCAACGTGTCCTTCTACATTTTAGAAATCGGAATCCATTTTAAATTCCTATAAATAGTCACACAATAGACATAAAAAATACTTTTCCAACATTCCCTCCTCTTGTGTGGCTATTTTATCTCAACACATGTCGATGATAGTCCCTGTGTTTTATGCACTTTCGGACTGTATGTCATTAAGTTGAGCTTCAATGTTCACACAGGTCTCCTCAGAGGTAGGAAGTGCTTGGTACATTGTTCTTGAGATTGCAGTTTCAATCAGTTTTTGTGAAAGTCCTCGAATACAGGGAATGCAGCAGCATCCGCAAGTGACCAGAACGGCCAAAGCCACAGCAATTGAGATCAAACATGATGTGATAAGTCCAGTCCATTTACCAAACCATCCTTCAAGCCAGTTTGTGAATGGATCATTAATACCTGAATTCTCCGCTAATTCATTCAATAGAGCAGTTAGTCCTTCCAGGGCTCTGGTCACGGTCCCTCCAGGAGCTGTATTGTTAGGGATAAAGGTACAACACATGCTACCAAACATTTTGCATACCCCTCCTCTTTCAGCCAGGACCATATCTAAGGCCATTTGGTTCTGCCATGCCATTAGAGAGGTGGGGCCCAGCTATTCTGCTAGACCTTTTACAGCGTCCCTGGTATAGTTTACAAATCGTTGTTGGTTGTAGTATATATAGTTAGTCCAGTCAACATTTTTATTTATAGTCACCCACCAGAGAAAAGACTCAAACCCAGCTGTTACCTGACTCCTGGCTTTAAACTCATTTGGCACCCCTTGAGGAACCCCAATCTCATCTATGTAGATCTGGGAGTCAAATGACCCTTTGGGAGGGGTGTCCCTTCGATACCGCTGGTGACTCTTAGTCCACGGGTGTTCTGACAGGATTCTCAGGGGCATAACCAGCTGGACCATCGCACAATCCCCTTGGGCATTGGCCGGAATCCTAGCTCACAGTTTCTTATCCCCACACATCCACCAGACATCAGCTCTCTGAGTGTCATGTTCAACCCAATCACCATTTTCCTTGCTAATCCTCTCCGCACAGCAGTCATCAGGTAGTGACCCAAGATCCACCGCGCTACTGTTCCCTGGGAGTGCAAAACAAGAAAAATTGCCCGGATACGTAGCAACCGCTGGAGGTATCTGAGGTCTCTGCACTGGGGGAAAACAACAAACTCAATGTGTGACAGGTAGAATTTGCTTCTGGTTTATAGCTCTTATTATTTAACCGCAGCATACATTTTAAACATTCTGGATCCGTATTGTAATCTAGAGGAAAAGGGACCATTGCTAAATGTTGTCTGGCTCCAGCACAAACTAAACAGTTTTCCTTTTTAAGAGTTTTAACCATGTACCTCAACCATTCTAACCACTAATTTTTTTCTTGGTAACCCGTCTCCAAAGCTATGACACATCTTCTACTGTTAGGTTAGTAAATCTTACAGTATTACTCAGAACTTCTATTTTAGTATGGCCTTCTTCTTTCCCTTCTGTGTCTACTTTTTCCTGTTTGGTTTTATTGGGTGGTAATACCTCGAGGAAAAATTTACCTAAAGGATCTGTTCCCGATACCCATGCTCCCATAGAATATAATTGTTGATCCTTTTTTTTTTTTTTAGGTTCTTTTAATGTTATCAGCAATTGGTTGCAATCTCTGCTATGTGTACAGGGGGATTTGGCCGCCTTTGTTATGGTGAGTCTTTCTTTTAAACCATTTATGCCTAGAATGTTGTACCCCCAATATTGGTGTGCTGTGGTCCACAGGGCCTGGTTCCATACTGAACAGTCAGTTCCACTTGAAAGATAAACATATTTATCTGCCCATTGGAGCCTTCTTGCTTCAGTTATGTCCCTACAGTCCACCATTTGGCAAAAATCAACTAAAATGGTACTAGTTACTCCTTCTATGAAGGTTAAGTTAAAGGCCTTCCCTGTACTTGCCCATTCTAGAGGTTCCTTCTCTTTCCAGTTTCTGCCTCCCCGTATAGACGTCTCACCTAGAGTTACCAGTAGACCCAAGATAATTACTGTCCCTTTCATCCTGACCAGTTACAGAGCCCCAGGGGGTAAGGTAAGGGAGTCTTCACCGGTTTGAGATAAGCTCCACCTTGTGCGGGACCTCCCTTTGTAGCCGGACTTACCAGAGCTCTGTCGCCAACTGACCCTGCTCTGCCTGTAAAACCTTTTTTGCAATGGGGCTGGTGAGTCCAGGTAGACCTCTCCACAATCCTTATTGCTGTGGGAGTGGTGAGAAGAACCTGATATGGCCCCTCCCACTTAGGCAAGTGCCAATGTTTCCTTTTTATTACTTTTATCAGGACCCAGTCTCCGATATGGATTTTCTCTTCTCCTTGGATTGGACCTTCTGGAATAGAACAGACCTCATTAATTTGTTTCTGTTTCAACGAGTTAGACATATATTCTGCTAAGGTACGTTCAGATTCTTCAACTGGTGTTTCATTTAGTAGTAAGGGTATTCTATATGGCCTTCCATGTATCATTTCAAATGGACTCAAACTTTCCTGTGTGGGTGTAATATGCATGCTAGTCACAGCTAATGGTAGTCAGTACATCCAATTTTTACCTGTTTCTACCATAGCTTTTCTCAATTTATTTTTTAGAATCCTATTGAGTCTCTCCACCAATCCAGCTGATTGGGGGTGGTAGGCGCAATGGTTTTTTACTTGGATACCCATCACTTCTGTCAAATGTATAGTTTTATTTACAAAATGGGATCCATTATCGCTGTAGATCTTTTCAGTGATTCCAAACCTAGGAATCATATCTCTTAGTAATGCTTTGGCTACAGTCTGTGCGTCCGCACTTCCTGTCGGGAATACCTCCACCCAAATGGATATTGTGGTGTGGGGAACTTCCCTTTTTGTGGCCTTATGCCATCCTGAGCATTGTGTTTTGCACATATAATGCATTGTGAACAAAAGGTTTTGAGTAGTTTATACCTTATTTAACATCTCAGTCATCCCCCTGTTTGACACATGAGTTACTCCATGTGTCAACACTGCAATACCGGTTTTCCTTCAGGTGATGTGTAAATGTTATCTATCATTGTGCAACCTTTTGTTTTCCAATATTGTTTCTCCCCGGGGGGTGCATTCTGCTGTATATCAGTAAGGACTGTATGATCTATCTCTATGATTTCCAGTTCTGTCATTATTTGATGTGTTTCTAGTGCCGCTATTTTAGCCGCTTCATCTGCCCTTTTAATTTCCCTCCGAGATGGGGTCTGTATGTTTTGTGTGTGCTTGACATTTGCATATTGCAAGCTCTTTTGGTAACTGTATTGCTTCTAGAAGTTCTAGAATGAAGTCAGTGTGTGAAATTGGCTTACCACTAGAGGTCACCATCCCCCTGTTTTTCCATTGTTGTGCAAAAACATGTACTGTTGAAAATGCATATTGACTATCGGTGTATATGGGTACGGATTTTCCTTTTGTAATTATGCATGCTCGTCAGTGCTACAAGTTCAGCTACTTGTGCTGAATAATGTTTTGGTAATGGCCTAGCTTCCAAGATTTCATCCTGTGTCACCACTGCATATCCAGTTGCATTTGTGCCATCTGGATTTTTCTTACTGGAGCCATCAACAAAAAGTGTCATGTCAGGGTTAGACAACGGTACATCTTTCAAATCACTTCGTTGCAGTACCTTTTCAGCGATGGCAGCAGTACAGTCATGTTTATGACCATCAGTAGGAAGTGGTAGTAGTGTGGATGGGTTTAACGTAGTACACCTCTGAATCGTTAAGTGAGGTTGTGTCAAGAGTATTGTCATACAGGAAAGGTGTCGTGCTGGGCTCAAATGTGATATCTTTTGTTGTAAAAGAATAACAGATACTGCATGTGGTACTTTGAGTGTCAGCGGGTGATATAGCACTATAGATGCTGAGGCCTTAACTGCTTCGGCTGCAGCTACCACTGCCTGTACACAGGGTGCTCTAGTTACACTGTCTAGTTTTGTAGAATAGTAAGCAATTGGCCTCTGGCACCCGCCATGTGACTGTGTAAGTACTGATGTCATGTGACCTTCTCTTGAGTCTACTGTTTGTTCAAAAGGTTTGTCATAGTTTGGTAAGGCTAGCACTGATGGACTAGAAAGGACATGTTTTAGGTCAGTAAAGGCTATCTCTGTTTCCTCACTCCATTTTACAGCGTCCTGGGTGGCCATGGGTTTACCATGTATGGCATGGACCAACGGGGCGGTCAATATTGAATACCCGGGGATCCAAACCCTACAAAATTCGTCATGCCCAAAAAAGACATCATTTGTTTTTTGGTCTTTGATCTCGGCACCTGGAGGAGGACTCGAATTCTCTCTTCATCCAGGTGCCAACCTTCTTTTGAGATATTATACCCCCAAGTATTTGACCTGCTGTTGCCACAACTGGAGTTTTAGTTTTATTTACCTTATGCCCTTGATCATGGAGAAAATACAGAGCCATTGAATCAGTCCTACAAACCTCCTCTGAGGGAGACGCCACTAGAATGTCGTCTACATAGAGGAGGAGCTGGCTTCCCCCTGGGGGCACAAATTGAGCCAAGTTTGAGGACATTGCCTGTGAAAAGATGGTGGGGGACTCACAATAGCTCTGGGGCAACCTGGTGAAGGTATACCAAAGAGGGGTGTTACAGGGGCTGTCAGGACACGGAATAATCACTCCTTTTGTAAAAATGTATCTATTACAGAGGCTATACCCTCCTCTGCTTCCTTCTATGAGACTCCTCTGTTTTTGCCCCGGCAGTGTACTCCTCTACATCCTCATCTCCTTCAACACTTTGCACAAAAACCTTTACTTTCACATATTTTTCCCCATCGTTTTCAAATACCTCTCTGAATGTTTAGCATGTTGTAAAACATCTAAAACTGATGCAGCTCGGTAAGTAACCATGTTTTTTAACAATGTAATCCTTATGATCCTGTTTTAATCCATTTACAAAAGCTATTTTTAGCTGTTGCTGATATGCACTATTCACATCCTCAGCTTCGGGGAGCCCGGAGAACACTTTAAAAACCTCTTGCAGTTCATTTAGGTAGTCACTCACACTCTCCTTGTCTTCTTGTACTGTCATATTTATTTTCTGCCAATCAGTCCGTTGTACCCATCTAAGCTGGCATCTATTCAGTAAGGCAGTCAACCTGTTTCCTAAGTCTGGGCTATCTGGAGGTAATGGATCCCTTCGCCCCATTCAACTTATAACTGTTCCGTAATCCCTCTATGTTTTCAATAAATTCCGCTGGACCTAATTTTGGATGTTTTATGTGTTCAGTAGCCTTTTGTATGTCCTTCTCAGTCTATGGCCTGAAAACGGTCATTGTCATAGGATGCTGTCCTCCCACCCCGTCTGCCTATCCTTCCCTGGGGTTCGGGACTTCTTTCAAGGGGTATTCCTCACCATCATCTACACCATACCTAATAGGAGGTTTACTTGATCTCTTGGCTCCTGCTGGGGCACCTAGTGCATAGGTTATGGCATCAGTTAAAGTTTCAAGGATCAATCTATTCATCTCCGAAGCTATACTGCTATCTGGAGATATTAAGGAAGTAGGATTGGGGTCTTGTTCAAAGGCGGTTCCTCTGACAGGGGTGGATGTTACAGGGAGGGTGTTACTCTGGGCAGTGGCTTGCACCTGAGGTGGAGGACCATTATAAGGAGGTGGTCTCTGGGTGCTACAAATTAAATCATCCTCTTTGTCCACTAGGGGAAGTTCGGCTTGGCATTTCTCTTTTGTTCTTCGTCTTGCATGTTCAAGCCAGCTTTCTGCCATTGCTAACCCACACCTTTTTTGATCTTTGGGTCCTAACAATTTAAGCTTATCCACCAAATCCTGACAACCTTTTACAGTTAATTTATTATTAAATCTAAATTTTCGTTCCCATTTAGCACAATATTTCACAAATTTAGGGTCTTTGCTATGCATAAATTTCTCATCTCCTAATGGCACATTTGGAACACAACAGCAACACACACAATACATTCCTTTACAGAAATTATTCCCCATGGTGCTCTGTTCTTTTGCTTCAGTGTTGAGTTTAGAATACAAGACTGGTAATTCTACTCTTAAACCCTACCAAAATCTAAATAAAACAGTCTAAATTCCCCAAACAGGAAACATATGCACACACTAGGGTTGTCCCGATACCGATACTAGTATCGGTATCGGGACCGATACCAAGCATTTGCGCGAGTACTTGTACTCGCGCAAATGCTCCCGATGCTTCACCCGATACTTTTTTTTTGTGGCCGGAGAGGGCGGGAGGAGTCAGTGGCTGGGGAGGGCGGGGGAGTGCGGGCGGAGTCTGGCTAAAGAGGGCGGACAGAGTCTGTCGACAGAGCTAGTGCAGGCGGAGTTTGGCTGGAGAGGGGGCGGGCTGAGTCTCTGAAGGAAAGTGCGGGCGGAGTCTGGCTGGAGAGGGCGGGCACAGTCGATGGACGGAGTCCGCGGGCGGAGAGCGAGTCCCTCACCTGCAGTTGAACTTGGTAAGCTGGCAGGGGTGCAGGGCGCAGCCGCATCAGGATCGGTGACCGGTGCTGTCACATTCGGTCGCCGTCAGCGGCTGAACGTCCCCACGCCCATCTTGGTACACCCTGCACTTGGCTGCAGTAAGCAGCAGCAGACATCTTGTTACACCCAGCCCGAGCTATATGGGCTGGGTGTAACAAGATGTCTGCTGCTGCTTACTTCAGCCGAGTGCAGGGTGTACCAAGATGGGCGTTGCAGCAGTTTTTTTTTTTTTAAATCCTGTGTCATTTTTTTTCCCCACAGCATTTCAGTGCCAGCCACCTATCAGTACCCACAAGTGCTACCTATCAGTGCAATCAGTGCCATCTACCAGTGCCACCTATCAGGTGGCACTGGTAGATGGCACTGACTGCACTGATAGGTGTCACTTATGGGCACTGATTGGTGACACTTGTGGGCACTGATAGATGGCACTGATTGCACAGATAGTGCAATAAGTGCCATCTATCAGTGCCCACAAGTGCCATCTATCAGTGCTATCAGTGCCACCTATCAGTGCCCACAAGTGCCACCTATCAGTACCATCAGTGCCCATAAGTGCCACCTATCAGTGCAATCAGTGCCATCTATCATTGCCAGCCACCTATTAGTGCCCATCAGCGCCAGTCACCAGTCAGTGCCCATAAGTGCCACCTGTCAGTGCCACCTATCAGTCCCCATCTTTCAAACTGTCACATGACATTGAAAAAAAAGTATCGGTATCGGCGAGTACTTGGAAAAAAGTATCGGTACTTGTACTCGGTCTCAAAAAAGTGGTATCGGGACAACCCTAGCACACACATATATATTACACAGATATATATACACACATACATACACACATATCCATAACTTCACCCCCCTCTTTTTTTTTTTGAAGTACAGTTGGTTTAAAACAAAAACAAATAACAAACAACAAAAAAAAAAACGAAAAAAAAATAAAAAATAGAGTGACCTGATGAGAAGTCACGTGCACACACACAAAAGAGGACGTGCACTTAGCTTAGATGGCCGGACAAGTCCTGAACAATACAAATGTCTGTGAAGGGGGGGGGGTTGAGTCCAGTGTCTAACCACAAGATTGCAGACACACAACATATAACTGCCTTAACAGACAAGTTCTCCCCTGTTAGCATTAATCAGGCTTTCTATTAACTTGTAAAAACACTGGGGTAACAACTCTGGGGTCACGATAACAATAAGAATACAGGAAAATCAAATATATCAAAAGACCACACACTATGGGGAGAATCAGAAAATTGTTACCCGTCTCTGCAGTACTGTTTAATGAAGTTGTAAAGTTAGCAGTAAGGATAATCATTAGAAAGAGAGAGGAGATGGTACAACACCACCCATTATACAAAAAGAAGTGATCACCAAGAAGAAAGTCACTCAGCTACTTTTTAGCGCTTAAATCGTCGGGTCCGCAACCTTCGACATTCGGTATACCCTTCAACAAATCTTTTTTTTATCTGTCCTGGACAGCAGGCGACATCTATTTTACCGTAGGCAACGCCCCAAATGCCTTTGTCTTATTACAACTCATCTATAACTCATAACCAGAATCAAGCAGAAAGTTAAAAATAGACCTAGAAAAGAAATTAAAAGTAATTTTAAAGTATCTTACCTCCCAAACACACTAGAAGGACTTGATCACGGCAGGTTCGTAACCAGATGGTTGGACCCCGGGTCCCAGTAGCAATCGGCCCCTATTTGACCACTAATGTTAAGTGGGGGACTTATTTTCTCACTGAGTTTTGTGATCCGATACTCACTGATTTCTGATCGATCAGAACCGTTGGACCCGGGTTTCACGCATTGGGTTAGGCTGGAAGGACCAAAATGTTAGATTAATACTTCCTCTGTGATCAGTCAAACTTCAGGTGTTCTAGAAGTAAGGTAATTTATTTCAAATGTACCGGTACAAATGGATGAGCCTTTCATGCTGAGAAGAAAGCAGAAGTCACATACAGACAAGAGGTGTGTGACCTTTTTATCGAGTCAACAGGAAGAATATTATTGGCTAAAAGTTCACTGGTGGCTCATGAAGCAAAACAGCTTTATTGCCAATCACAGTGTCTTTTTACAATTTGTAGCAAAGCTTATGATTTTAGGAAGTAAGTTGAAACAATAGAAAAATACAAGTTAGAAGCAACGTGTCCTTAAAAGCCATTTTAGAAATCGGAATCCATTTTAAATTCCTATAAAATAGTCACACAATAGACATAAAAAAACCTTTTCCAACACTGAGCCACCTAGAAATGGTGGCAGACGACACCGCTCGGCCCTGTTTCAGACCAGAGACAGACACAACTAGTGAGTCATCGCACGAACCACATCCAATGTGTGAAGCGCAAACCCTCTGGGATGCGATGGGTGAGGACACAAGGACAATGTCCACAGTTAGGTGAAAGGCCGAGACCACCGTTGGCAAAGGAAGGTCGCGGACGCAAGACCGCCTTATCCTTACGGATGACCAAATAGGGCGACTTGCAGGACAAGGCCGCCAACTCAGACACCCGTCTGACAGAAGTAATGGCCACTAAGAAGGCCACCTTCGGAGACAAGGTGAAGAGGGGAATATCTCTGATATTTTCAAAGCGAGGTTCCTGGAGAACCGGGAGCACCAAATTCAGATCCCGAGGAGGGAGAGGAGGTTTAACAGGAGGGAGCACATGGCGAACCCCCTGCACAAAGGTGCTAACCAAGGAATGACCCGCTAGCGGTCGCCAAAAGAAGACGGCCAAGGCCGAAATCTGACCCCTAATGGTACTCAACGCAAGCATTTGGGTCACGCCACGCTGCAAGGACCGCAAGATACTGGGGACGGAAGACGTCCGTGGACGCTAGTCCAGCTCTTCGCACATAGCGATGTAAGCTTCCCAGGTACGGTGATATATCTTTCTAGCGGAGGACTTCCGTGCCCTTAACATGGTCGAAATGATCGAATCCGAGAGACGTCGGACTCTCAGCACCTGACTTTCAATAGCTATGCCGTTAAAGCCAGAGACTGTAAAACAGGATGAAAATTAGGACCTTGAGACAGAAGGTCCGGTGTCATTGCAACCGCCAAGCAACATCCGCGATGAGACGTACCAGATCAGCGTACCATGACGCCGAGGCCCATCCGGTGCAAATAGGATCACCGGAATCCCCTCGGTCACAACCCTGCGCAGCTGCAGCGGAGGATAACAGATATCAGGTGATAATGACCCCATGGGGCCACCAACAGATCCGAGGCATCCGCCCAAGGATCCCTTGACCTGGCCACAAACCTCGGCACCTTACGATTGAGTCGAGAGGCCATCAGGTCCACATCCGGCATGCCCCACCGCCGGCACACAATTTGAGAAAACCTCCGGGTGTAAGGACCATTCTCCCTGGTCAAGCGTCTAGCGACTCCGATAGTCCACCTGCCAATTGTCTATGCTCGAATATAGACGCCCGACAGAGACCACGAGGAGAGGTACAGTCTGATTGCCCGTATTTCCAGAACATCGATCGGTAAACGGGCTTCGTCCGGAGTCCAAAGCCCTTGGGCTGACAGGACTCCCCAGACTCCACCCCAGCCCGTCAGGCTGGCGTCCGTCGTAATCACTGTCCACTGGATGGGGAGGAACGACTTCCCAGACCGAAGAGCCGGGGACCACGCCAGGGACGCCCTGATTGGGTGATTCATCTGGATCTGAAGATCCAAGGACAATGAGGATTTTTCCCAAGTGGACAGGATCTCTTACTGTCATGCTTATGTGTGTGATTGGGCATATGGAACAGCCTCGATCGAGGCCCCCATGAGTCCCAGGACTCTCATGCAAAAACGGGTTGACCACCATTTTTGGGACGTCAGGACCCGCACTGCAGACTGAAATGTCAGTAACTTCTCCAGGGGTAGGAATACCTATGCCTCCACGAGTCCAGGATCAGACCAAGATACTCCAAATGCTGAGCCGGGACCAGGACCGACTTCTGAATGTTCAGGAGCCACCCGAAGTCCCTAAGGGTCTGCCTGACGATAGTCACACTTCTTCTAAAAATCGGAGCCATTGTCTGCTCTAAGAAGAAGATCGTCCAGATAGCCCACGATAGCAATGCCTCGCTGTCTCAGCAAAGCTAGAACCGGAGCAAGCACCTTGGTAAACACCTTTGGTGCCGAGGCTAGGCCGAAGGGAAGAGCCACAAATTGATAGTGGACTTCGCCGATCGCAAGCGCAGAAACTACTGGTGACTTGCGCAGATCAGAACATGCAAGTAGGCGTCCTTGATGTCCAAGGACGCCAGAAAAATCCCCTTGATGGAGTGTAGCGAACACCGTGCGAATGGATTCCATTCTGAACTTTTGCACCATCACCAAGACATTCAGGCCTTGAGGCCCAGGATGGGCGGAACCCCGTCCCTTTATTGGGACTACAAACAGATTTGAGTAGAAACTAGGGTTGTCCCGATACCACTTTTTTAAGACCGAGTACAAGTACCGATACTTTTTTCCAAGTACTCGCCGATACCGAATACCGATACTTTTTTTTATCTCTTTTAAAAAAAAATTTTTTTTTTTTTTTTTACAATTTATTTTATTTATTTATTTATTTTTTACAATGTTTTCTTTTTTTAAGGGGGTGGGGGGTGGACAGTGTCAGTGTGTTTTTTCTTCTATTTTATTTTATTTATTTTTTACAATTCATTTCTTTATTATTTATTTTGTTATTAATTTTTTATTTTTTTATCAGCCCTGTTGGGGGGCTTTGGTGAGATATCAGGGGTCTTAACAGACCTCTGACATCTCCCCTTTGAGACAGAGAAAGGGACTAGGGACAGATTCCCCAGTCCCTTTCTCAGCAGCCTCAGCTGCGCTAAAAATGAATGGAGAGAAGACAGCGGCTCCTCTCCATTCATAAACTGAAACATTGTAAACACAGTTTACGATGTTTCAGTTTTGTGAATGAACAGAGTCAGTGATCACTGACTCTGTTCATTCGGAACAGTAAGGAGCCGGGTTTACCGGCTCCTACCTCCGCTCTCCATCCTGACAGTAAGAGGGGGTGGAGGAGGAGAACGGAAGGGGATGGCAGCACGGAGGGAGACACCAGAGTGGAGGGGGTCACGGACGGAGGGAGACATCAGAGTGGAGGGGGTCACGGACGGAGGGAGACACCAGAGTGGAGGGGGTCACGGACGGAGGGAGACACCAGAGTGGAGGGGGTCACGGACGGAGGGAGACATCAGAGTGGAGGGGACACGAGACCGCAGAACGGAGGGGGGCTGGAGGAGGATGCGGGGACAGTCAGCGGTGATCGTGTATGAGTTACAAGCACCGATCACCGCTGATTTCACTACAGCAGCTTAAAGGGGGGGGAGAGGCGGAGAGACTTTTAAATCTATACAGCGGTGATCTCCCACGCACTGATCACCGCTGACTGTCCAGGTATCGGGTGAAGCATCGGGAGCATTTGCCCGAGTACAAGTACTTGGGCAAATGCTCTGTATCGGTACCGATACCGATATTAGTATCGGTATCGGGACAAACCTAGTAGAAACCCTGAAACCTCTCCTGTGACGGAACCGGCACAATCACTCCGGACCTGATCAATCCTGTACGGCCCCTAAGAGGGCCGCCCGACGGGCAGGAAGGAGAGGGAGAATTGAGGGAAAGAATCTGTCTGGGGGCCAGGAACAAAACTCTAACCTATATCCTGAGGTGACCACCTCGCACACCCACCGGTCGGAGATCCGGGAGGTCCACCGAACCGTGAACCTGCAAGGACGTCCCCCCCACCCCAGAGTCGGGCAGGGGCAAGACTTCATGCGGCGGCGGCTTGGGAGCTTGCTTGGTAGGCTTACGCACCCAGGGACGCTTATGTCCCCCAGCCGCACTTTTTTCAGTCTGGGCGGGCTTACCCGAGGATTCTGACGAAAAAACTCCTTTGTCGGAAAGGAAGGGCCCGGCCTACGGTGGGGCTCTTTTACCTTAACAGACTGAGGAAGGAAGGTGCCCTTACCCCCTGTGACATCCACAATAATGTCATCCAGGGCGGCCCCAAACAGTCTACCGCCCTGAAAGGGCAAGTCAGCCAGGAGCTATTTGGAAGCTAGGTCGGCCGACCAGCATTTCAGTCAGATAAGGCGACGCAGCACCACAGCAGAGATAGAGGCCCCAGATATTAAAGGGGCCGCATCCAAAGTGGCACTGCACCCAGAGACTAAACAAGTTGGTGAGCCAGGGAAATTATCTCAGGAGGGAGATTAAGCTCCTGTACTGTCTGGTCCAAAATCTTTGCCCATCCTGTGAGTATCTTGAGACACAAGTGTCGCCGCCACTATAGGGCGTAAGGCAGTCCCAAATAAGGTAAACATAGTTCTACTCACCACTTCTGACCTCCTGTCAGTGGGATCCTTAAATGCAGGAGTGCCTTCCATTGGGAGCGTGGTAGTCTTATTCAACCGGGCGGTCGACCACTGGGGGGAGAGCCCACTTCTTAACCAGGTCCTCCTCAAAGGGGTACCTCATGACTAGGCACCGCAGGACCGTCAAAGTCTTCTGCGGCTTATCCCAGACTTGGTCAATGAATGTATCAAAAAAAGGCACATATGGAAAAACCTTTTTTGAATAAACGGCTTTAAAGGGACCAAAACATTCAGCTTGAGAGTGTCCCTCACAGCATCAATGAGTTCACTTACAAGCACCCTGTCAGTTATTCAGAACTGGGGTCTTCCTCACAAGGAATATCCTGTTCAAAAACATGAAAATCCTCAGAGCTAGGGTCCTGAGCAGCAGTAGCTAGGCCCATATCTGAGACAGAGCACTCCCCTACAGGAGAATGTGAATGTGTGGGGAGGGGGCGCTTTACAGCACCCTTGCGCTCTCACACTGCTTCCATCCTGACAAGGATTATTCCAGGACTGCCGACAACTAGTCGCTAGGGACCGCAGATGCAGGAGCACTGCCAGTTGCCTCAGAAGTGTGGAGAAGCAGGTGAACCAGACTCCATACCGTCACCCTCTGAGACCTTTAGACACTATTATAGTGAATAACAGTCCACCCACTGGCTACGCTGAAACTGAGGAGGGGATACCCAGAGGACTCTCCAACCCTTCTAAGGACCGCTCAGTGCCGCTGTATGAAACCGCGATGCAGCGCGAGTGAAGCCTGAGGAGATTGTGAGATCCGCGCCGCAGCAGCGCTGATAGAGGCCGAAACCGAAAGTAAAAGCGAAGCGGCTTCAAGAAAATGGCCGCCGACCGCATGCATTACTGCGCCATTGATCCACGGCAAGATGGCCGCCGAGCACGGTTTTCAAAATCACCTCACAGTGCTAATGGCGCACACAGTAAAAGTAAAACACACACACCCTAGAACACTGCTCCTCTCCCAGAGTCCACTAAAACAGACATGAGCGCCCCCAGCCAGGCCAGAGTGACCCCCAAGCACCCACACAGCACAGCACCAGTACAGGGTGCAGAGAGCAGCATAACAGGGGGGGAAACAGGGAGAAACCCCCCATATAAATAAACACAGCCACAGCAGGAGAGACTACTTACCCGTCAATCTTGAGGACCGCGGGAGCAAAAAGGCAACCCGGCCACCCCTGGAGTCCTGGGGCATGTCATGAACTGAGTCTCACGCACACAAGGCGAGGATCAGCACGCTCGATGGTCCGACAGGGAAGACGAGGATACCAGTGTACCCAACCTGTTGCCCAGCCGACAGTTGATTGAAGGTCTCAAAAATAAAATAATAAAATTCCCAAAGGAATAAAAGTTAAAAGTAAAATCTTCCAGAAGACTGGCTCCTGAGAGCCACGTCTTCTCCTTCTGCTAGGCAGAAAAAAACTGAGGCTGCTGGCTGCAGGTAGGAGGGTTATGTTCGGAGGGACCGCCCCCCTGGGCGGGGCTGTTCAGCTCTGGTTGTGTTCTAGAATGTATGTTTCTAACATCTAACATTCTGCCTAGATCTTCTCCTGCAAGCAGGGACATATACCCACACGTAAACAGTATGAGAGCTGTGTCAGTCCATGGACGTTAAGAGAAATCTTTTTTTTTTGTGGGCTAAAGAGAACAGAACATTACAATATGTAACGACACCCCAAGTATGAAAGGGGTTAAAGTCGTTTAGGACATTCCCTTCCCGATCACAAAGGCAGCTACCGGTTGAACCCTCCAACCAGCCGAACAAGAAACCCTAAGAATAATTCTCCCCCAAATATGAGACGAAGCTCTGTGTTGGGGGTTAAACAGAAATAATAGGATTTTTGTACTCACCGTAAAATCCGTTTCTCTGACGTCCATGGACCGACGCACCTCTCATACTGATTACATGTGGGTATATCTCCCTGCTCGCAGGAGAAGACCTAGGCAGAATGTTAGATGTTAAAACATTCTAGAACAAGCCAGAGCTGAACAGCCCCACCCAGGGGGGGCGGTCCCTCCAGACATTACCCTCCCACCTGCAGCCAGCAGCCTCAGTTCGTAACAAAGCAGTACAAACTTAAAAGGAAGGGTGGGTGCTGCGTCGGTCCATGGACGTCAGAGAAACAGATTTTACGGTGAGTACAAAAATCCTATTTTCTCTTATCGTCCATGGACCGACGCAGCTCTCATACTGATTACATGTGGGACGTCCCAAAGCAGTATAAGAAAAGGGTAGGGCTGGGCGATTTCCCCCCCCAAAAAAATCTGCGATTTTTTTATAAAAAACTCGATTTACGATTCGATTCAATTTTTTTTAATTATATTAATTAAAGTGCATCAACAAAGAAAATTGCAAAGGCAAACCCTTTCTCTAACTGCAAAGTCAGTGTGCAACAAAGATTGTTAAACATCCAAATTATTAATACTGTATTTGGATTTAGCTAATAAAACAACAAAAAATCTTGAGGTTACTCTTAGTTGAATTGAACTGTGCCTCACTGTGCCTGTGCCTTACTGTGCTCGTGCCTCACTGTGCCCATTCTTCACTGTGCCCGTGTCTCACTGTGCCCAATGCCTCACTGTGCCCGTGCTTCAATCACTGTGCCCGTACCTGATGCAGATTTTCATGGGATACGGATTTTACTGCTACGCCGGCGGCCATTCCAGTATTCAAAAGCCGTGCCTCCTCCTCGTCTGTGATAGGCGGAACACTCAATTTCCCAGCATTCAGTGTTCCGCCTATCATGGACATCCTCTCATTCTCATAACACAGACGAGGATGAGAGGATGTCCGTGATAGGCTGAACACTGCCTGCTGTGAAATTGAGTGTTCCGTCTATCACAGACGACGAGGACTCGGGAGGCGCGGCTTTTGAACACTACAATGGCCGCAGTCTGTCTGCATGACACGCTGATCAGGTAGGCAGACGGCGGCTTGCGGTTAGTTAGCGTTACATTACATCTACTCGTGGCGGCTGCGGCGAGTAGATGTAATTGGGGTAACGCCACCCAGTGCCATTCCGGATACGCCCCCTGCAGCCCTGCTACGGAAACTTTGAAGGAAAAAAAAAAAAAAAGGATTTTTTTTTTTTTTTTTAAATCTAAAAAAATCGATTTTCTTCAAATCTGAATCGATTTGAACTCAAAACTCGATTCAAGATTAAAATCGATTTTTTTCCCAGCCCTAGAAAAGGGTGGGAGCAAAAAAGTAAGGAACAACCAAAACTTCACTCCAAACCAGCAGAGCCCCTCAACGGAGGAGTTGCAACATTAGACAGCGGCCTGCAACACTTTGCGGCCGAAGGAAGCATCCGAAGATGCAGCCACATCAACCTTGTAGAACTTTGAAAAGGTATGAACGGACGACCAGGTCGCCGCCTTGCACACTTGTGCAACCGACGCTTGATGTCGGAAAGCCCAGGAAGCACCGATTGCCCTGGTGGAATGCGCCGTGACCGGAAAGGGAGGCGCCCGTCCCCTAATGGCATAGGCCTGTATAACAGTCTGTCTGATCCACCTAGAAATGGTGGCAGACGACACCGCTTGGCCCTGTTTCGGACCAGAGACAGACACAAACATCGAGTCAGACTTCCGAATAGGAGCGGTAGCCGCCAGGTATACCCGTAAGGCACGCACCACATCTAAAATTGTGAAGCGCAACCTCCCTAGGATGCGATGGATGAGGGCACAAGGACGGAAGGACAATGTCCTCGTTAAGGTGAAAAGCCAAAACCACCTTAGGAAGAAAAGACGGTTGCGGTCACAATACCGCCTTGTCCTTATGGAGGACCAGGTAAGGTGACTTACATGACAGAGCCGCCAACTCAGACACCCGTCTAACAGAAGTGATGGCCACTAAAAAAGCCACCTTCTGGGGGGCGTGGCCAGCGCGGCATGGAGTAGGTCGCACAGAGAGGGAGCTCCGTCCTGTGATCCTGAAAGGCACCATATCCTGCGATACCTATCCATTCCTTTTTGACCCCAGCGCCTCCGGGGGACTCTCAGGCACTGCCAGCTTCATGTCTCCGACCAAAGCGCAGAAGGCGGCGAAGGACAAGCTGGCGCAGTTCCGCAGGCTGAATGGGGAGGAGGGGGGGGGGAAGATGGTGGCGCCGCGTGTAGCGAGCCACCCGCACAGAGTGCGGATACAGCCACACTCCTTGAGGCCATCACCCTCTGCCGCACCACGCTGACTGCACAAATTGAGGAGGTGAAGGTGGAAATCTCCCTCCTCAGGCAGGATCTCCAGTCCCTCCGCGGTCGGGTCACGGAGGCGGAGGACAGAATAGGCATGGTGGAGGACGCGGTGCAGCCATTACAGGCAGGCTCGGATAGGATGCAACTCCAGATCAATCAACTCCTTGCTAAACAGGAAGATATGGAGAACAGACTGAGAAGGTGCAACCTCCGGTTTGTCGGCCTGCCTGAGGGTGTGGAGGGGGGGGATCCCACTGTGTTTCTTGAACAGCTCCTGGTCACCACCTATGGCCGTGAGGCCTTTTCGGCCATATTGGCAGTGGAGAGGGCCCACCGCATGCCTGCTAAGGCCCCGCCGCAGGGGGCCCCCCCCCCTGCACCTTTATTGCCAAATTCCTTAATTACAAGGACCGAGATGCTGTTTTACGCCTGACAAGGGAGAAAGGGAATATTCCATACGGTAATGGCAGAGTGGCGGTGTTCCCGGACTTTTTGGCAGAAGTGCAGCGTCGCAGACAGACCTTTATGGATGTGAAACGCAGACTCCGAGCGAAGCAAATGAAGTATGCCATGCTATTTCCGGCGAAGCTGCGGATAGAAGCTGATGACAAGGTCCTCTTCTTTGAGGATCCCGGAGACGCTGCTGCTTGGCTGGATCGCAGGGAGGCTCGAGGTGCACCGCCACGCTAATAACCCTGCACATACAGGAAGAACACCTGGAGGACTCGACCCTGACTTCTCTCCTCGGTCCCTGTGAGTACTCTTTGCTTTTACCCTGTCTCCAACTGCAGCCATCTTACCCCTGATCCCCACCTTCCCCTCCCACATGAATGCGCCCATATATGGACGGGCACTTGCGGGGTCCGTATGGTGACCTTTGGTTCTATCGGGAGGGGCCAAGCATTATCCTGGACTCTGCACCCCACTTCCATGTCAACTGCTATCCACATCCCCGTTCTCCCATCATCATCAGTGAGGCTGTGGCTGCAGCCTGCAGTTATGCTTCCTTACCCCCGGAGTCCTTTACTGTGATACCCATACGTGGGGTCCCACTAACAGTTACCTTCATACCCCTAGCTATTACATCCCGACTCTAGCAGATCCCCCTTTCTTTGGAACTGAAACTCTCATTTTCCTTTTGTGTGCTGGTCCACCTATTTGAAAATGTAAGCGAGCCCCCGGCTCACAATGCGACGCGGAGGTTCCACGCATGGAACAGCGTGGATTCGCCCGTCCATCCCCTGAGACACTGCTCATATCATCCTATGTATATTTAAGGAAGGATTCATCAGTGTACAATGGCCTCTGGTGCTTGTTTTTGATGTGCTCAATTTTATTATTTTCACAATCACTTCCATACCCCTACGTTGATCTTTGGGACAGTTTTTGCTTTTCAGTTTTGAGTTTCCCGGTCCCACGTTGCCATCTAGTGGCTGTTATTGAGTACACTGCATCGGAGTCCAGCTTTGTTCTCAGGAGGATTGGACACATTATGTTTTGGGTTGATGCCCACACCAGTTGGGGAGGGTGTAGGGCGGGGTGGGGGGGGGGAGTTTGGCAATATTACGTTTCGCATAAGGTCAAGGATAATGTGCAGTTATATGAAATTTCATGCTGAATGGGTACATTTTGATCTACTCCTCACTATGCTGACTTTTTACTTACAATTTTCTTTTATTACCATATATCATAATGCCACTGTCGGTAGGTATATCTCTTTTTGTTCCTACATGCTGCCCCATTGGGAGCGGAGGGGCCCTGACGGTCCCATACTGTACTTCATGTATTTCCACCTGAATTATGGCGAGCATTAAATTTCTTACCTGGAATGTGAGGGGCGTCAGAGACAAAATTAAGCGCTCGGCGACCCTTTCATACCTTAAGAAGCAGAGGGCGGATGTAATTATACTCGTTGAAACTCATGTTGAGGGCAGATTACAGATGGCACTCCGCAGACCATGGATAGGGTGGGCCTTTCATTCTACTCATACGTCTCATGCTCGCGGAGTCTCAGTTCTGGTGGCCAAATCACTGCATTTTGAGCTGTGTGACATATGCACTGATCCACAAGGTCGCTATGTATTTATACATGCTAAGGTATATGGTGAACCCTTCCTAATACTCACTTTTTATGTCCCGCCCCCCTTTGCTATTAAAATTATTATAGAGGGCCTTGCATATATGTCCCGTCACCCCACAGTCCAGGCTATATGGTTGGGAGACTTTAATGAAACGCTTGATCCATCCCTGGATAGGCTCAGACCCACTTACCTACAGAATCCTGGTCCCCGAGCCACCAGATTCTCTAGGGTCCTTGCTTCATTTGACCTGGCTGATACCTGGAGACACCTCTATCCTCAGGCCCGGTCATACTCCTGTTTCTCCTCTACCCACGGCACCATGTCCCGTATTGACTACATACTCACCTCAAGACAATTACTGCCCAGAGTGCGGGCTGCAGGTTTTGGTCCGAGATTTCTCTCGGATCACTGCCCGTACTGGGCCTCACTCTCTGTCCCTGTTAACAAACCCCTGAGCTCCTGGCGCCTTAACCCCTTCTGGCTCACTTTACTGCCGGAGGAGGATCCACTCCCGACTGAGCTTGAACAATACTTCACAGACAATGACACCTCCGCACCCCCCTTGGCGGTCTGGGAAACCTTTAAAATGCACGCCCGTTCACTCCTTAAGCGTAAGATTAATGTGATAAAGGCAGTATCGGCTGATACTCTCGAAAAAGCAGAGGCTGAGCTAACTGCAGCTGAATGCGGATTTGTAGATGACCCTTCTCCAGCCCAGGCAGACTTGATGAGAATGCGGGCCCGAGTGGTTGGTCAGTTACATTACGAAAAGTCCCGTCGTAAGCTGTTCTTCTCCAGGCAGAAGTTCTTCGAGCATGGAGAAAGGGCTGGTAAACTATTGGCCTATATGGTCCATAGGGAGGATAGACCCCCGGTTGTCATTTCGCTGCACGGACAGGAGGGTGGTCGCATAACGGATCCCCCAGGTGTCACTGAACACTTTCGGAAGTTCTTTGTAGACCTATACACCACTAGGACCCCCCCCCCCCCCCTGACGACGCAGAGATGGAAAATTTTCTGGCGGATATCCCGTTTCCCAGGCTGACTGACGAACAAGTAACCCTTCTAGAGGAACCCATAACAGTAGAAGAAATTACTGGAGCTATAGCGGGTTTTGCTAAATCCAAGGCCCCGGGATCGGACAGACTCCCCATTGAATTCTATGCACGGTTTAGTGACGTACTCACTCCAAGACTCCTTACCCTGTACAACTACCTATTTGATACACGGGTGCTGCCCCCATCCATGAGAGAGGCTATAATAGTACTAATCCCCAAACCAGAGAAGGACCCGGGATACCCGGAATCCTATAGGCCCATCTCCCTTCTTCAGGTGGATGTTAAGATCCTAGCTAAAATCCTTGCCAATCGGTTGAATCAAGTCATTTTATCCCTGATACACGCTGACCAGGCAGGCTTCATGCCTGGCCGTAACACCTCTTTCAACCTCCGAAGGTTGTTCATCAACCTCCAGGCCTCACATGACGCGGTTGGAGAACGCGTGGTGGTGACACTTGACACCGCCAAGGCGTTCGACTCCGTGGAGTGGAGATACCTCTGGGCTTGTCTCGAACGCTTTGGCTTTGGCACCAGATTTCTTACGTGGGTCCGTCTCCTATATCAGGATCCTACTGCCAGAGTGGTGGCAAACGGATGGCCCTCTGATTCCTTTGGGCTTACCAGGGGCACCCGTCAAGGATGTCCCCTCTCTCCCCTATTATATGCTCTTGCGGCAGAACCATTGGCCATATCTATCTGTGAGAATCCTGAGATACGGGGACTGTCCTCCGGGGGGCTGGTGGAGAAGATAAGTATGTACGCAGACGATACCCTGTTATACCTGGCTGATTCGGGCCCCTCCCTGCGGCACGCGCTAGACACCATTGAACGCTTTGGGACCTTTTCGGGCTTGAAAATTAATTGGGGTAAGTCACAGGTCCTTCCCATTGACCCAAATGTAACTCCTCAGGCACAGTCGGAGCTCCCGTTGCAGCGAGTGAGTGGTGTGAAATATCTGGGAATTCAGATCACTAGGTCACCGTCAGACTACATCGCCCTTAACATAGACCCTCTCTATTCCCTAGTCAAGGATAATATACAAATATGGTCACGACTGCCTCTTGGAGTATGGGGCAGAATAAACTTGCTAAAAATGATGTTGCTCCCCAAAATGCTTTATGTATTCTGGCACTCCCCAGTATACATCCCCCTCAAGTACTTTAAATGCTTTGACTCCTTGCTTGGGCCATTTGTGTGGGGAAAAAACAGACACAAGCTGGCCTGGCGAACCCTTAAGAATCCCACAGATCTCGGGGGAACTGCCATGCCGGATTTGCATCTTTATTACACCGCATCTCAGCTCTCCCAACTTTTCCACGTCGATAAAACTGACAGGGACAGGTTTGGGACCCTACTATGCCCTCGCTTAACACACCACACACGCGACCCTGTTGCCGCAATTGCGACAGGGGCACGAGGCACCCACTCTCAACAGGTTAAACCCACTTTATACCAGTATAGGAAAATCTGGGACATTGCTATGACTAAGCTGACTATAGACCCGATCAATGACTACACTCCCCTTTGGCACAATGACCACCTGCCTGAACTCTCCCGAATTCCTGACCCTGAAATATGGTGCTCTCGGGGGGTAATCTACCTCTCGCAAGTTGTTGCGGGAGGTAACATTAAACCTCTACCGGCTCTCCAGGATGAGTTTGCGCTCCCTGATAGTATGTACTTTAGATACATTCAAGTACACCACGCCCTCACTGCACAGTTTCGGGGGACACTGCCACAGCCCTCCCCTAACTCCGTCATGGCCGTAGTTAGGGCACAGACCCCCAAAAGCTCATCTCCTACTTCTACAATATGATGATCACACCCTCCTCTACGAAATTAGCATATGCACTTAAACCTAGATGGGAGAGGGAGGTAGGAGACCTGGATGATGAGGAGTGGAGTGAGGCCCTAGATGCCTGTAGGGAGGCTTCCCCAAAGCTCTCAGACAGACTCACCCAATTATATATTATTCATAGATCTTATCTTACTCCACTCCGAGTATCCAGATATAAGAAAGACCTCCCTAACACCTGCCTCATGTGTACGCGGGAGCTGGGTACTTTCTTCCACTTAATTTGGTCCTGCCTGTGATCCAGGGATTCTGGAAACAATGAGTGGACTTCCTCCATGACAATATGGGCTCACCCCTTACGCTGGACCCACGGTCATGCTTACTGGGGATCTACCCAGGCCCTGAACTGGATAAGTTTACTAAGACTTTTCTCCAGGAAACACTCTTCTCGGCAAGGAAGGTGATAGCGCGGAAGTGGATGAGATCATCCCCCCCGACTATGGCTGAATGGAAAGCTGATATTAATGGTGCTCTTCCATACCGAAAGTTTATGTATATTAATAGAGGGTGTCCAACCAAGTACAATAAAATCTGGGACCGATGGCTGGAAGTTTCGGACACCCTCACTTAGTGGTTCTCAATGTATTCCTCAAATATGTATATGACCCCTTTCCACTATACTGTACTTAAGTCTGTCATTTATTCCTCCATGTTATTGACCTACATGTATGCTTTGTATGTACATATTGCCAAATAAAAACCTTTTATTCAAAAAATAAAAAATAAAAGCCACCTTCTGAGACAAAGTTGAAAGAGGAATATCTCTTATATTCTCAAAAGGAGATTCCTGAAGAACCGAAAGCACCAAGTTCAGATCCCAAGGAGGGAGCGGGGGCTTGGCAGGTGGAACCACATGGCGTACCCCCTGCACAAAAGTGCTAACCAAGGAATGACCAGCTAGGGGTCTTTGAAAGAAAACGGCCAAAGCCGAAATCTGACCCTTAATAGTGCTCAAAGACAGCCTTTGAGCAACACCACGCTGTAAGAACCTCAAGATTCTGGGGACAGAGTACGTCCGTGGACACCAGTCTAGCTCCTCGCACATAGCGATGTAAGCTCTCCAGGTACGGTGATAGATCTTCCTAGAAGAAGACTTCCGTGCCCTAAGCATGGTTGAAATGACCGAATCAGACAGGCCTCGGTCTTTCAGCACCTGGCTCTCAATAGCCATGCCGTTAAAGCCAGAGACTGTAAAGCAGGATGAAAGATAGGACCTTGAAATAGAAGGTCCTCCCTCAAGGGCAGGCGCCAAGGGACGTCCGCGATGGGACGTACCAGATCGGCGTACCAATGACGCCGAGGCCAGTCCGGGGCAATGAGGATCACCGGAATACCCTCGGCCGCTACCCTGCGCAGCAGACGGGGAATCAACTGCAGCGGAGGGTAGACATATATCAGGCGATACCGACCCCACGGGGCCACTAACGCGTCCGAGGCATCCGCCCAGGGGTCCTTGGACCGGTCCACAAACCTTGACACCTTGCGATTGAGTCGAGACGCCATCAGGTCCACATCCGGAGTGCCCCATCGTCGACAAAGGAGCTAAAACACTTCCGGGTGCAAGGACCACTCCCCCTGGTCCAGGGACTGGCGGCTCAGATAGTCCGCCTGCCAGTTTTCTACGCCCGGAATGTAAATGGCCGACAGCGCCGGCACGCTTCTTTCCACCCATCTTAGGATGTGGGAGACCTCGGATGCAGCAGCCGGGCTCCGAGTGCCCCCCTGATGGTTGACATACGCCACGGCCGTGGCGTTGTCCGACTGGATTCTGACCGAGCGGCCCTGTAGCCTCTTCGACCAAGCGGAGAGACACAGTTTGATTGCCCGCAATTCCAGGACGTTGATTGGGAGACGAGATTCGGCTGGAGTCCAGAGCCCCTGAGCTGACAGGACTCCCCACACTCCTCCCCAGCCCGTCAGGCTGGCGTCCGTTGTGATCACCGTCCAGTGGATGGGGGGGAACGGCTTCCCGGCCCAAAGAGCCGGGGACCTCAGCCACCACGTCAGGGACGCCTTTACAGAGTGACTCACCTGGATCTGAAGATCCAAAAGACAATGGGGACTTGTCCCAAACTGACAGAATTCCCCTTCTGCAATGCCCAAGTGTGTGATTGGGCATACGGAACCGCCTCGAAGGAGGCCACCATCAGTCCCAGGACTCTCATGCAGAAGCGAATTGACGACCATTTTCGGGACGACAAAACCCCTACTGTTGACCGAAGTGTCAGTAGCTTCTCTGAGGGTAGAAACACCTTTGCTGCCGAAGTATCCAGGATCAGACCCAGATACTCCAAGCGCTGAGTCGGGGCTAGAGCTGACTTCCGCGTGTTCAGAACCCAACCGAAGTCCCGGAGGGTCTGACTGACTATTGTCACATTTTCCTCCAATTCTAAGCCATTTTCTGCTCTGAGAAGGAGATCGTCTAGATAGCCCATGATAACAATTCCTCGCTGTCTCAGCAAAGCTAGAACCGGGGCCAGCACCTTGGTGAAAACCCATGGTGCTGATGCTAGGCCGAAGGGAAGGGCCACGAACTGATAGTGGACTTCGCCTATGGCAAAGCGCAGAAACCTCTGGTGGCCTGCGCAGATTGGGATGTGCAAGTAAGCGTCCTTGATATCCAAGGACGCCAAAAAATCCCCCTGGTGAAGGGTCGCGATCACCGTGCGAATGGATTCCATCCCGAATTTTTGTACCCTCACATAGGCATTCAGGGCCTTGAGGTCCAGGATTGGCCGAACCCCGTCCTTTTTCGGGATGACAAACATGTTTGAGTAAAACCCCTGAAACCTCTCTTGTGACGGAACCGGCACAATTACTCCGCGCCCGAGCAAATCCTGTACGGCCCCCAAGTGGGTCGCCCGGCAGGCCGGAAGGAGAGGGAGGTTCGAAGGAAAAAACCTGTTTGGGGGCCACGAGCGGAACTCTATCCTGTATCCGAGGTGACCACCTCGCACACCCACCGGTCGGAGATCCGGGAGGTCCACCGCACCGAGAACTTGCGAAGACGTCCCCCCACCCCAAAGTCGGGCAGGGGCAAGACTTCATGCGGAGGTGGACTTGGGAGCTTACTTGGTAGGCTTACGCACCCAGGGACGTCTTTGTCCCCCAGCCGCACTTTTTTCAGTCTGGGTGGGCTTGCCTGTGGAATCTGACTGACGAAAAAACTTCTTCTTCGCCGGAAAGGAAGGGCCCAGCCTGCGGTGGGGCTCCTTTCCCTTAATAGACTGGGGAAGGAAGGTGCTCTTACCTCCTGTGACGTTCTTAATAATGTCATCCAGGGCGGCCCCAAACAGTCTACCGCCTTTAAAGGGCAAGTCAGCCAGGAGCTTTTTGGAAGCTAGGTCGGCTGACCAGCATTTCAGCCAGATAAGGCGACGCACCACCACAGCCGAAATGGAGGCCCCCGTTATTAAAGGGGTCGCATCCACAGTGGCATCGCACACGAAGACCAAACCCTGCGCAAGCGGTTGAGCCAGGGCAATGGTTTCAGGAGGGAGATTATGCTCCTGCACTGTCTGGTGCAATATCCGTGCCCAGCCTGCGAGTGTCTGAGACACCAGTGTTGCCGCCACTATAGGGCGTAAGGCGGCCCCCAATAAGGTGAACATAGTTCTACACGCCACCTCTGACCTCCTTTCAGCGGGATCCTTAAATGCAGAAGTCCCTTCCATTGGGAGCATGGTGGCCTTATTCAAACGGGCGACCGGGGGGTCGACCACCGGGGGTTGAGCCCACTTCTTAACCAGGTCCTCTTTAAAGGGGTACCGTAAGGCTATGCGCCGCGGGACCGTCAAAGTCTTCTGCGGCTTATCCCAGACTTGGTCTATCAAAAAAAGGCACATATGGAAAAACCTTTTTTGAAGACACGGCTTTTAAAGAACCAAAGGTCATAGTGTCCACCTGAGGTTCCTCAGCCTCAACATTCAGCTTGAGATCATCCCTCACAGCATCAATGAGCTCACTTACAAGCACCCTGTCAGTTGGTGGTTCAAGACAGGGGTCTTCCTCACAAGGAATGTCCTGACTAAACACATCAATATCCTCAGAATTGGGGTCCTGAGCGGCAGTAGCTAGGCCCATATCTGAGTCAGAGCACTCCCCATGTGGAGATTGTGTGGGGAGGGGGCGCTTTGCAGCCCCCGTGCGTTCGCACACCGCTTTCAGCTTGACAAGGAATGATTCCAGGACTGCCGACAACTGGTCCATAGGGACCGCAGGTGCAGGAGCACTGCCAGTTGCCTCTGGCAAGTGGGGAGAAGCAGGTGAACCAGACTCCATTTTTGCCACCCTCTGAGACCCTATTCACTATAACAGTGAATAGTACAGTCCACCCACTGGCTGCGCTGAGGCTGAGGAGGGGATACCCAGAGGACTCACCACCCTTAGGGACCGCTCGGTTCCGCTGTATGAGCCGCGCTGTAGCGTGGTGTGAAGCCTGAGGAGAGTGTGGAAGCTGTGAGGAGAAAGGTATTTTGCGCCGTTCAGCAGCGCCGCTAGAGGCCGAAACCGAAACTAAAAGTGCCGTGGCTACAAGAAAATGGCCGCCGGGCGCTTGTGCCGCGGCAAAATGGCCGCCGATGGCGCATTTTTTACATTTAAAAAACCGCGCCAATGGTGCACGCAAAACATCACACAAAGTCCTCCAGAACACTTCCCAGCATATAAAAACAGCATAGAGCGGCCACCCCCAGGGCAGAACGACCCCCCAAGTATCCCCACACAGCACAGCACCAGTACAGGGTGCAGAGAGCAGCATAACAGGGGGGAGAACCCCCCACACACAGAAACACAGCCAGCATGTACTCCCCTTCTTTCCAGGAGAGACTACTTACCCGTCCCGCAAGCACCTTGGAGAACACCCTCGGTGCCAATAGAGGGACTCACTGGCTTGTTTCAGACAGACCTATCACAGAGTCGTACTGCGTAGCTGTCGGCCCGGTCAACCGCGAGAGATACAGTAGGTACTGTTCAATCTTGAGAGGACCGCGGGAGCATGAAAGCAACCCGGCCACCCCTGGAGCCATGGGGTATGTCGTGAACTGAGTCTCACGCACGCAAGGCGAGGATCAGCAAGCTCGATGGTCGGACAGGGAAGACTACGAGGATACTAGTGTACCCAACCTGTTGCCCAGCCAACAGTTGATTGAAGGTCTCAAAAATAAAATAATAAAATTCCCAAAGGAAAAATAAAATACAATTTTAAAATAAAAATCTTCCAGGAGACTGGCTCCTGAGAGAGCCACGTCTTCTATTTCTGCTAGGCAGAAAAAAACTGAGGCTGCTGGCTGCAGGTGGGAGGGTAATGTCCGGAGGGACCGCCCCCCTGGGCGGGGCTGTTCAGCGCTGGCTTGTTCTAGAATGTTTTAACATCTAACATTCTGCCTAGGTCTTCTCCTGCGAGCAGGGACATATACCCACATGTAATCAGTATGAGAGCTGCGTCGGTCCATGGACGATAAGAGAAAATCTTTTTTGAAAGCAATGCAAGTTTTATACAGTCAAAAGAGGAGGTGCATATATCCTGTTCATATTACTCTGGAAATCACCTGTGACCAAAAACCCAACATGAGCTAACTAATCCCTTTAGACAGCCTAGGCATGACCTTTGAGTCCCTAGCCTGGCTGTCTCCTAAACTACAATACACATTATCATACATATCAACACAGAACTACTTCATACAATTGCAGGGTCAATTAGCACAGACGACAATGGCTGAAAGAGAAGCCACACTAGGCTCATTTACATTACAACAGACAGACAGGTGGCTGGAGTTTACATCAGCACGTCCTAACAGTATGAATCAGTCAGTCAGTCTTTCTAATATGGCTTGAGAGATATTGTTAAAAATGAATATTACTGTCCCATTTGAAGTAATCCAATCATATTCTCAGGGTTCATTATTTTCTTTTTCAAAAGGCTCTCTTCAAAAGGGTGACGCAGGGCTTGACAAATTTGCTTGGAATCTGGGAGCCAGCTAAAAAAGTTAGGAGCCAGGTTTTTTTTTTTTTTTTTAACGACCGATGCGTGCAGAAGCGAATGCATACCTGAGTAGCGCCTGCATATGAAAGCGGTGTTCAAACCACACATGTGAGGTATCGCTGTGATCGGTAAAGCGAGAGCAATAATTCTAGCCCTAGACATCCTCTAACTCAAAACATGAAACCTGTAGAATTTTTTAAATGTCGCCTATGGAGATTTTAAAGGGTAAATGTTTGTCGCCATTCCACGAGCAGACACAATTTTGAAGCATGACAATTTACTCGGCGTAACATTATTTTTCACAATATAAAAAAAAAAATTCGGCTAACTTTTCTGTTGTCTTATTTTTTATTTAAAAAAAAGTGCATTTTTTCCTCAAAAAGTGCGCTTGTAAGACCGCTGCGCAAATACGGTGGGACAGAAAGTATTGCAACGACCGCCATTTTATTCTCTAGGGTGTTAGAATAAAAAATATATATAATGTTTGGGTTAACTTCTAAGTAAAAGGGAAGGCGATGGACGGGCAGTGAAACAGGCAAGCATTGCTGGTTGTCTTGTCATACCAACGGCCACCACAAGAGAACGCCAGATTACAGAATGAATCATAGGCCCGCCTCAATTACCGGCCAGCTCGGCCCGACCAGATCGCGCGATCGCGGGGGGCGCACGGAGACACAGGAAACCTCAGCTGTGCTGCCTCAGGCGCCAGGTCGCTAATTCTAGTCGCATTTGCGACCTGGCACCCGGGTTTTGTCGAACCCTGGGGTAACGGACCGCCATGCGCTGAGGGACCACCAAGGACCTCTGCGGCAGTTCCCATTCCTTATCTATGAATCTGTCAAAGTAATCAACATAAGGAAAAACCTTCACAGAGCCGGTCGTTTTAAGCGACCCAAAAGGGACTGACACCCCAGTGGATGTCTCCGCAGTATCTTCAAGCTTAAGGGTGTCCCTTACTGCGTTGCTAAGTGTTCCCACAAGTGCTCTGTCCTGCACTGACCCGGACGAGGAGTCCTCCTCAGTGCCCGGACGGTCCTGGTCCACATCTTGTGACGCCTCAGAACAGGGGTCCTGTGCTGCAGCCAGGCCCGAGTCAGAGTATTCCCCAGGAGATGGCGGGGGGAGGGGGCGCCTTTTACCCCCCCTTACGCCCGCATGCAACTTCCACCCTGGCAACAAATGACTCCAGGACTGCCGACAAATTGTCCATGGTTACCGCAGGTGCAGGGGCACCAGCTGCTGCCTCTGGAATGACTGGGGAAAGAAAACCAGCTTCAGACTCCATTCTGACCCACTGACAGACCTTAGGGACTAAGTCAAGACACTTGTGACAAAAAAAGTCCACCCTCCTAGCTGCGCTGACCGGGGGGTTACCCAGGGATTCACCACCCAGTCAGAGACTGCTCAGCGTCGTTTGTCCGCCTGCCTCACACACTGTGTGTGACTGAAGTGTTCTGTGAGGAAAATAGCGCTATTTGCGCCGTTCAGGGAACCTCCAGCACTAGAGGGCAAGCCATGCAGTGAAAAACCACATCCAAAATGGCCGGACTCCTCAGGGAAAAAAGGGCGCAGGTTACAAGAAAATGGCCACCCGCAATGAAGACCTGCGACACAGCGTGGCCACAAGAAAATGGCCTCCAAATGGAATTTTTTAATGTAAAAATAGGATTTTTATAACAGCTTACCTGTAAAATCCTTTTCTTGGAGTACATCACGGGACACAGAGCGACATAGTCATTACTAATGGGTTATATAGATACCGTCAGGTGCTGGCACTGGCAACTTCCAAAACCGGAAGTACCCTCCCCTATATAAGCCCCTCCCATCCGGGAGCACCTCAGTTTTGTAGCAAAGCAATAAGTGTCCCTAAAGAGGGGTGGGAGCTCTGTGTCCCGTGATGTACTCCAAGAAAAGGATTTTACAGGTAAGCTGTTATAAAAATCCTATTTTCTCTTTCTCGTACATCACGGGACACAGAGCGACATAGTCATTACTAATGGGATGTCCTAAAGCAATGCCAAATGAGGGGGGGGGATACACCATATATAAGCTGAGCGCTATCAGACATGAGGATCTTTTGCGGCCTGCAACACACTGCGCCCAAAGGCGACATCCTCCTGACTTCTAACGTCCACCTGGTAGGACCTAGTAAACGTGTGTACCGAAGACCATGTTGCGGCCTTACAGATTTGAGCCAGGAAGGCCTGGTGATGCACTGCCCATGAAGTTCCAACTGCTCTCGTGGAGTGCGCTCTAACTTTGAACGGAGGCGGTCTCCTTCTCAAGCCATAAGCTTGCATAATGACCTGTCGAATCCACTTGGCTAAAGTAGATTTTGACGCTGCCTGACCCTTTCTGGGGCCTTCCGGCAGAATAAACAAAGTATCCGTTCTGCGAATCTGAGCAGTGGCTTTTAGATAAGCTTTAACTGCTCTTACTACATCCAAAGAATGCAATAACTTTTCCTCTACCGAAGTAGGTTTGAGGAAAAAAGAAGGAAGAACCACATCTTGGTTCAAATGAAACCTCAATACCACCTTAGGAAGAAAGGCTGGATGAGGACGTAACACTACTCTGTCCTTATGGATAACCAGATATGGCTCCTTACAGGACATAGCTGCTAATTCCGATACTCTTTTAGCCGAACAAATGGCTACTAGAAAAATCAATTTCCTGGTGAGAAGCACCAAGGAAATATGCTGTAATGGTTCAAATGGTTGTTTCTGTAGAACCGACAGAACCAAGTTTAGATCCCATGGACATATGGGAATATTAACCGGAGGACTAATACGCATCACTCCTTGTATAAAGGCTTTGACTAGTGAATGCGAAGCCAAGGGCCTTTGAAAAAATATTGACAAGGCCGAAATCTGACCCTTGATAGTACTCAAGGCAAGCTTCCTATCTACAGCCCACTGTAGGAAGTCCAGAATCCTACCTATTACGTACTTATGTGGATGCCATTTCTTGGCCTCACACCACGCGATGTACGCCTTCCAGATTCTATAGTAGATCTGCCTGGATACCGGCTTCCTGGCATTGATCATGGTAGATACCACCGCATTAGAGAGCCCTCTCTTTTTTAGAATGTGGGCTTCAATAGCCAGGCCGTCAAACCTAGGGCTGGTAAGGAAGGGTGGTATATCGGTCCTTGCGAAAGCCGGACGACGTGGGAGAGCCCAAGGACTCCCCACTGAAATTTTACAATCTCCGCGTACCACGCTCTTCGGGGCCACGCTGGAGCCACCGGAATCACTGGTTTCTTTTCTACCCTGATTCTGCGGAGTAATCGAGGTAACCATTGTGGCGGTGTGAATGCATATATCAGCTTGAACTGATCCCAAGGGAACACTAGGGCATCCGAGCCGCAAGCTAGGGGATCCCTTGTCCGAGAGACAAACCTGTCCCCCTTTGCGTTGAATCTGGATGCTAGAAGATCTACATCCGATGTTCCCCACCGCTGACATATTGTCCAGAAAACCTCGGGGTGAAGGGACCCTTCCTCTGGGCCTAATTGCTGGCGACTTAGAAAGTCCGCCTTCCAATTCTCCACTCCTGGAATGAATACCGCAGATATGGCTGGGACATATTTTTCTGCCCATTTCAGGATGTAATTTACTTCCCTCTGGGCTGCACGACTCCTGGTGCCCCCCTGATGATTGATATATGCCACTGCTGTGGCATTGTCTGATTGCATTCTGACAGGGGACCCTTGGAGTTTGGATGTCCATGCTACTAGGGCATACCGGGCTGCTCGTATCTCTAAGAGATTGATGGGCAGGGCCTTTTCTGCATCCGACCATCTGCCCTGGAGAGACTATTGCTCCAGTACTGCTCCCCAGCCTATAAGGCTGGCATCTGTAGTGACCACCTTCCAAGAAATCGGACTGAAGGATTTCCTTTTTTCCAGATTCTGGGGAACCAACCACCAACGGAGGCTCTTGCGAACGGAAGGGGACAAGGACATTGTAAGTCTAGGGCCTGAACTTTTTTGTTCCAGGCTGACAGTATGGCCCCTTGCAAATTCCTTGAATGGAATTGACCGTAGGGTACTGCTTCGAATGATGCCACCATTTTTCCCAGCAGCCTCATATACAGGCGTATGGACGGCTGTCTTTTTTGTACCCACTAAGTGGATCAAATCTTTCAAAGACAACACCTTTCCTCGAGGCAAGAATATTTTTCTCTGGCCTGAATCCAACCTTAGCCCCAAGTATTCCAGACTTTTGACTGGTTTTTAGGGCTGACTTGTCTCGGTTGATAATCCAACCGTGAGATTCCAGATACTTGATCGTCTTGTGAACGACCACGTCTAGTTTTTTCACTGAGTGGTCTATCAGCAACAAGTCATCCAGATATGCCATTATCATTACACCTTGTGTTCTTAGATTGGCCAATAAAGGGCCAGAATTTTTGTAAACACTCGTGGTGCTGTGGCCAAACCGAAGGGTAAGGCTCTGAACTGAAAATGGCGCCCTTCTACTGCAAAGCGTAGAAATTTTTGGTGGACTGGAAAGATGGGAATGTGCAAATAAGCATCTTTGATGTCGATCGTGGCTAACCAATCCTCCCCTTGTAGGGCAGTGGCCACCGATCGGATCGACTCCATCGGAAAGTCCTGATATACAGGAATTTGTATAGCCCTTTTAGAATTAATATGGGCCTCCCGTCCGCGTTTGCTTCGGGACTGTAAAGAGGTTTGAGTAAAACCCGAACCCTCATTCTTCCAGGGGAACCTCCATAATTACTCCTTGGAGCAATAGTTGTTCTAGTGCCAACAGGAGGGACTCTCTCTTCCGGGGATCCCTTGGCACGTTTGACCTCAAAAATGGGAAGGAGGAGAGTCTTTTAACTCCAAACTGTATCCCAAACCTACTGCGGAGAGCACCTATCTGTCTTGATCGTGTCCCGCCAGGTCTCTTGCGAACAACTGGAGTCCTCCCCCCACCCGACTGAGTGGGGGCTTCATGAATTTAACTTTGGGGGAGGTTTTGTACCTCCCCTGACCCAGGGTTTCTCATTACCCTGCTACTGTCCCTGTTTTTTACCCCCGGGATTTGACCGAGGAGGCCGTCGGAACTGTTACACAGCCGATGCCCCAGGGACTGGAGAAGCAGGCCTCTTAAAGAGGGACCTCTAACTCTGCTTTTAACCGGCAAGAGCGTATTTTTACCGCTGGAAATTTTCTGGATATATTTGTCCAGGTTTTCCCTGAATAAGCGTTCACCATGAAATGGGACGCTAACCAGCCATTCTTTACAGGGAGCTTCAGCAGACCAGTTTTTGAGCCATAGGAGCCTACGCATATGTACTATAGACAGCGTAAGGCGGGAGGCCTGATGGACTGAATCCTCTATGGCGTCAACCGCAAAGCCTAAGGCTCTAGGTAGATCAGCTAGGGCAAAGCCTGCTGATCTGTCAAGTCCCTCAAGACCTGTTTCAACTGATCCTTCACTGCTTAGCAGACCCCAATAGCTGCTACTGCTGGTTGTATCACCAAGCAGATTTTCATAAGGACTCCAATCTTTTATCTATTGGGTTCTTGAACATTTGGACATTATCCACTGGACATGTCAGTGATTTATACATACAAGAGATGGCTGCGTCCATTGTAGGGACCTTCCATTTTTTTTTTTTTTTTTTTTTTTTGATGAACTTATCCTCCATGGGATAGACCACCGGAAATCTCTTGGGGAAATAAATATTTTCTCAGGACGTTCCCAATCCTGGTAAATGAGCCCTTTCAGTAAAGGGTGAAGTGGAAAAGAACAAACAGTCTGGGGGCTTCTAGCGACCCCAACGAGGATACAGTAGTGGTTGATGGTTCCGCAAGGTGCATTTTTAAATGCTGATCGGACCATGTTAGTCAGAGACTGAATCCATAATATTTCAGCTTGAGATGCTGAGAAAAGGTTCCCCCACTGTTGATTCCTCTATAACAGAATCAACCTTATCCTGATCCCCTTCAGGCAGGTCGATCCCTGTATGGGACTGTTGCTCTGCTAACAGGCACTCTGAAGGAGGAGACGGAGATCGGGCGTGCTTTCCCTGACAGGGATGCAGCGATAAATGTTGACAATCTCTCTCTAATCCTCCCAGAGCTGAGGAAAAAACCTCCTCTGTTACATACACAGGAGCAGGTGACTGAGGACAGCCACAGTACCAAGTACCCCTGCGGGGTCTCTACGGTCACTTACCTCTGAACTTCAGGGGAGACTGGTGCAGCAGGAGTATGCCCAAGATCCTCCGAGCCCGATGAGACCCCCTTCGCTTCCTGGAAGATTCAGTTCCGGAGCTTCTGGACGGCATATTCCTAAGCCTAAAGCTGAGGTATTCCAGCCGTAATACACCACTTTTACTGAGAATAGTCTAGCACAATTGCTGCTATATCACAGTTGGTGTCTACTAATGTGCCTTTCTAGGGGATGCCTGTATCAACCGCTTGCTGTATGCCTTTAAATGTTGCCAGCTCTGTCTCTGTACTTCATAGCCAGCTCACTACAATATTGTGGTTTTTTTAAACTGCTGGGACGCCCGCACATGCGCAGAAGCGCTGCGGCGCGCACAGAGCGTCATCCCCCAGGCTCCGCCCCCTTTCCCGGCTCACCTCTATATATAGAGGCGCGTGCACGCGCCCGCGCGCGGGCACGTGCGCCTTCGGCGCTAATTTTAAATATGGTAACAAGGGACAGGAGCCAGGGCCCCTCTTTGCCGCAGGCCGGGGGATGGACGAGCACTGCAACATGGCAGAGGAAGCAGTTTCCTATAAGAGAACTCACCATCTGCCTGGACTTTGCTCTGCTGAGAAGAAGCTAGTCCACATGACAAGAAAACATTCCACAGCGGCCTCTAGTGGACAAACACAGGTACCGCAGTCTAATATATTAAATATATATAAAAAAAAATATTTATTTTTTTTCTTGACCACCATTAAAAATTATTACATTTTTTTAGTAGTTACAGGCATGCACAGAATTTTGCGGGAATACCATTAGGTAACAGACAGAAAGACAAATTAGGCTTGGGGGTCCCCCAATAGAACCAAGTTCCTGGGGGCCCCCACTTACCTGTTCCCCGCCGCAGGACTTTGTTTGGTCCACAAAAGCCCAAACTTCACCTATCACGGCAGGCATTGTAATCAAACCTTCAGGGACCGGGTTCCCAAGGATTCCACTCCCCTGGACCTGTATAGCACCCTGCACAGAAAACATCTTGGTCGTGGGTATGACCAGAGCTCTGGATCCCAGGGTCCAGCTCTCCTAAGAGAAGCATTACAGGCAAAACCTTGCTCTTCTCTGCAAGGCCCGGGTACCGACCGTTTAGCTATGAAGCTTTTTTGGTCGGATCCGGAATAGCTTACTGAGGCCCAAAAGAACCTGTACGCAAGCTCAGTGAAAAACACATGTTTCTTCTTGGCCAACACCTTAGACACTGGCAAAAAAAACTGAGGTGCTCCCGGATGGGAGGGGCTTATATAGGGGAGGGTACTTCCGGTTTTGGAAGTTGCCAGTGCCAGCACCTGACGGTATCTATATAACCCATTAGTAATGACTATGTCGCTCTGTGTCCCGTGATGTACGAGAAAGAAATAAAACCACCAGAAAATGACGCCGGCGCTACAAAAAATGGCGCCCGAGCACCTGAGGTGGACGAGAAGGCCGCAGGGACACCGAGCAGAGGCTCCCCAGAAAACACAGCACCCCCACAGAAGCGGACCCTGACAGCTGCACAGCCCCCAACCGGGATACAGAGACCCCCCACAGGTACATCCCGCCAACGCAGAGGCCCCGCACTGGGGAGGAGGAAAAGGAGGGGGACAGAGGGAGGGAAACCCCTAATGACCCTCTAGGAAGCCCAGCTGTTCCAAACTGACACAAAACAGGAGGAACTGTACTTACCCGTCCACGCGTGGACATGCTGGTGCATTCCAGACAGACTCACCGCTGGACATACAGGGTGGCTGTCGGCCATGGCCCACTGTGACTGAACCCGAGTAGGTCAGTCATATGTGTGTCCCGGAGCAAAAAAACTCAACGGCCACCCCTGGAGCAAATGGGGCATGTCGTGGCCGACCCAGCCCTCAGCTAAGGTCTGCTCACGCTCGAAGGCCGGACTGGGGAGACTACCAGAATCTATAATATCCAGCTTGTCACCCAGCCGGCACTTGATAGAAGATCTCAGGATCAAAAAAATAAAATAAAATAAATATATAAAAAAGTAAACATTTCTGTAGGACTCTGGGCCCAAGGGGGAGCCAGGTCCATCTCCTCTACTAGGCAGAAAAAAACTGAGCTGCATGCTGCAGGGTGAGGGGTTTTAAGATAACTAACATGTTCTGCCAAAGGAAGGGAAAGATCCACAGTATTGTGCCAATTACAGGCCTATTTCTCTGCTCAACTCGGACACTAAACTGTTGGCCAAAATCCTAGCACTACGATTGCAAGAACATATCGGGGGGCTAGTGCATCCAGATCGGACAGGTTTTATTAAAGGATGTGAGGCAAGGGATAACACCATCAGGGCACTTCATCTTCTTCATTGGATGAAATATGGCCCAGAGAAAGCCCCAAAGATCGTTCTATCAATGGATGCTGAAAAGGCTTTCGATAGGGTGAACTGGGGCTTTATGAGTGAAGTCTTGAGGGGGTGGGCCTGGGTGACCGCATGATGGGATGGGTAATGGCCCTTTATGCGAACCCAAGAGCAAGGGTTAAAGTAAACGGTACAGTATCAGACTATCTTAACATACAAAATGGGACAAGACAGGGGTGCCCACTTTCACCATTAATATTTGCTATAATATTAGAACCATTTCTTTGTAAGATCAGAAGCAATGGGGAGATATTAGGGACATGTATTGGGGATGTGGAACACAAAGTATCGGCTTATGCTGATGACTTATTATTCTATCTTTCAACACCACAGGCATCCTTAACAGCTCTTATGCAGGAAGTGGGCAGATATGGGTACCTATCGAACTTTAAAATTAATTTTGAAAAATCAATACTTTTACACAGCCATGTACCTCAAGAGATGGCAAGGACGCTGAGGAGGGCGTACCCCTTTCTATGGAAGAAGGACTCCTTGTTCTATTTGGGGGTACATATCACCGCAGATCAAAAAATATTATATGATCTTAATTATGCATCCCTAAAGGCCAGGATAGTGGGGGACCTAAAGAAATGGACAGGACAATACCTAACATGGTTTGGAAGAGTGAGTGCCATTTAAATGTGTATACTACCTAGAATTATCTATATATTACATACAGTCCCAATTAGACTACCAGAAACCTTTTTTAAACAGATATGGAAGGCTTTTGTAGCATTCGTGTGGAATGACAAACGACCAAGGCTGGCTTATGACATCCTACGCAGAAGTAAGGCAGAGGGAGGAAAGGGGTTGCCAGACATATCAGTGTATTATAAGGCAATGTCGCTGGTTCGAATTTTGAACTGGTGCCATGACTCCTCTAATAAAAATGTGGGTCCCACCAGAAAAAACAATAGCAGGGGGGAGCCTTGCAGGGGCCCCTTGGATCCCGAGTACGTTAAGAGGACTCTCGAAATGGACATCTCCCCTGACTTGGAACTCTGTTAATATGGGATAAATTGAATAAAACAGGAGAGTATTCCCCCCAGGTGTCCCCCCTAGCTCCACTGGAGGGATTCCCATGGTTCCCGCCAGGGGAGGCAGGGGGATTCCTGGGGACATGGGGTCGGGCTGGAGATACCACGTGTGGTAAATTCGCCCTGCGGGGAACCTTAGCAGCCTATTCAGAGCTGGTTGCGGCCCTAGGGAATATACCCACATCAGGTTGGAGATACTATCAAATGACAGGTTTCTTTAACAAGATGAAACCTCTACTGAGATCATTAAACTCAATTACGATGTTTGAGGGCCAGTGTGTGCGCTTGAGGGACGCTAGGCATGTTATCTCAGATGTACAGATTGATACTAGGAGCCCAAAAGAGTACAGTCCCATACTTTATCAGGGAATGGGAAAGAGTTAAATAAAGAACTGTCAGAGGAACAAATTTAAAAAAATTATCAAATCAACCTATTTTACATCTATAAGTTCGTACGTTCAGGTAATGGCTTATAAATTTATGACAAGGTGGTACAGGACGCCAGTAAGATTAACTCAGAGGTACCCAGCGGCAGATGCCCGGTGTTGGAGAGGATGTGAGCAGAGGGGTACATTTCTCCACTTGTGGTGGGAATGCCCCAGGATTAAAACATTCTGGTTATCAATCGCACCATGGATTGAGAGGTTGACCCCTAGACCTATGGAGTTTAAGCCCCTATGCTTCCTATTCCATGGAACACCCGGCTCCTTTAAAACCTACAGGAAGGAGTATCACACCACACTTATTGAACGCAGCTAAATTATTAATCCCCAGATTTTGGAAACAGACCGCCTGTCCAACACTAGAGGACTGAAAAAAGGAGGTCAACCATATAATGGAAGCCGAAAGGAGAACGCAAGTAGTAAAAGACAAAAAAGGGGAATTTGATAAGACATGGGCAGGCTGGATACAGTGTGCACCTGAGATGGGCTGAGGATAAGAGACATGGAGTGGGAAAGCAGGGGGCATAGCAGATCCATAAGGATCCCCAGTATAGTTGCTTATGGTTTCAGCTATAGAAGAATAAAGAGCCGAACCATGAACCTTGACCAGGATTGATATATTTTCCTTCTTATTTTATTTCCTAATTTAGATTTTTCATTTTTATTTATTCCCCCCCCCCCCCTTTCTCTCATTGACCTCCCTAATAAAGTCTTACGGCTTTGATAGTGTGGAGTGAGATGTCTACCCCTAATTAGGAGAGAGAGAGGGAGTTAAGTCACATTGAAATAGTGAGGGGAGGGATGGGAAGGGGGGTGGATGATAAGGAATAGGGCATACACAGGAGAAGAGGGATTTTAAGTAGTATTTGGACATAGATTGTACATGATCGCTGCGAGGATATCACCATTTTTTTATTTTATTTATTTATTTATTTATGGGGGAAGAGTAGGTCAGGAGGATCGCTTGAATGTAAACACAGGTGAAGATATCACAAGGTATAATCATCTATTTTTAACACCATGGCCATTAGTGGCCTCTTATGAGGTCTGGGTAGAGGGGAAGCAATAAACACGTGGAAGTAGGAGAGGGGATCCCTCCCCTCTTCACTTTTTTTTTTTTTTTTTTTTAAGCTTGTTTGTTGTCACTTAAGTTGGGGAATTAGGCCATGGGGGCTATTACACACAATTATGGGTAATTAATACTTAACCACGAGGCACAATATACATACACATATATATATTTTTTTCTCCACATTAAAAAAAGAATAGTAACTATGGCCATCAGTGGCCTTTTTGGAAGTAGGAGGGGGCATTGTTTAAGTGACACAGAAGGGCACAGTAGGAGAACACACGACTCAAGTAGAGGGAATGGAGTGAGTAGGGATAGAGCAGACTTACTCCTCCGCAGCCAGGGATGGCGTGGAGGGGGGGGGGAGGGAATTGTTTTATTTTTTAATGTTTTTTTTTTTTCTTTCCTATTCCTTTTTTTTGGGGGGGGGGATAGCATAATTGATAAACTTTTGATAAGACAATTTTGTACCTGGTTCATTCCTGTAAGGTTCATTTGTGTCTTATGTAAATTATGTAATATAAGAATGTACAATGCTGAATGAAAATGTTGAAGTTTATAATAAAATAAAATAAAAATTGATTATAAAAAAACATGTTCTGCTATGAACAGGAACATAACCCACTTTGTCAAGATTTAAGGTGCCGTGTCCGTCCATGGACGAAAAGAGAAATAACAACCGTAGAGGTGATCAAATACCACCAACAGAAATCTTTATTTGTTGGGGGGGGGGGAAATCATAAAAATTTCATTGGGGTACAGTGTTGCATGACCGCTCAATTGTCATTCAAAGTGCGACAACGCTGAAAACTAAAAATTGGCCTAGGCAGGAAGGGGGTGAAAATGCCCTATATTGAAGTGGTTAAATTGTATAGAAAGGAGACGGACCACGCCTACATAGACTAATATAGAAAAAGGTCTTTGGTAGACCTAAGTTGTCCTTTGGAAGGACACAAATATTTAAACAGTACTGTGACTCCTTTTGAGAAGATTAGTCTATGGAGGTAAATCAACCGCGACCCAAAACTTTTCTGCTTATTCTTTCTGTCGCATAAAAGTATAAGGTAATTTGTTGTGTGGATCAGACGACTGTAAAGGTAAGACAGTCATTCCCCACTGTCAATATGGGTCAAGAACGTAGTAAAGAGGTTCCTCCCCCTCCTCACAACCCTGGGGAAACATGTAAAGATTATGTAACTAGGGTTTGTGGTACCGATTATGAGTTCATAGTCCCCTGGGTATCAAATTTATCGGGGTGGACCGCAACTATGAATAGATCCTTTTCCCCGGAATAGTGATAATTATGAATTTCACATGGACATGGTAAAGGGTCTATGTCTGGGGATAAAAAGGAGTTTCCCTGGTACTCCGGGGACCCACAATGGGACATGACTTATATGAGACAGGGAGGGGAGAACTGGTTAAAATATGTCCCGTATTGGTTCCAGAGGGATAAAAAGAAACAAAAGAAACCCAACAAATGTTTAAGTAAGGAGGATTATGAGAGGATTATGAGAGAAAGCACAAGGAAGAGGCAAATAAAGAGAGACCAGACCCAACCGCCCCTCCACTTCCATTTAATCCTCCACTATACACAAACCAAATCTATCCAAGTCTCACAAAAGAAGATATAGATCTGTTAGCTGTTCATCTTGCTGTCAGCCAGAGACGGGCTCCAGCCCCAGCTGCGGTTCAGCAGCAACAAGCCCCTGCCCCGGTTCAGCAGCAACAACAAGTCCTGCAAGTTCAGCAGTAACAGAAAGATAAGTCAGAAAGTCCCAATGTGACCGTCAGTCAAATGGGTTCTGATGTTTCGGAGGATTCTGACTCAGAAACTAAAGAGCAGGGAGCTTCAGGGGGACATAGAACTACACGAACTAAAAAGCAGAAAAAATAAACTATCAGAAGACATTGGGGGAAACTCATGCAATACTTAAGGAGTTACAAGAGAAATCTGATGAGACAGGCCACATGTACTGACATGCCAGATTGTGTACAATGCTTTTGTGTATCTTAAAACGGCAATGGTCACAGCCCCTGGTCTTGGATTACCTGAATATGGCAAGCCGTTTCACCTGTTTGTCAGAGACAACTGTAAAACAATGGCGGGGGGTCCTAGCGCAGGAGCATGGGGGCAAACTCTGCCCTATTGCATTTGTTTCAAGGGTTGTCGGCATACCCTGTAATGGCATAGGAGCACATGTCCCAGAGCTCTGGCATCCTGTGCACACTACACACCACTCACAATGTATCCATTCTACTAAAGAATATCCATACCCAGCACGTCAGCCAAGAGGCCGAGCGGTTATGAAGTAATTTTCCTGCCTGAATCCTGCTCGGTTACCGCCATCCTCTCCACCCGGGGTCCTAACTCCCGGAGCGGAGGCCATCTTGCTCCACCCAGCGACGGCCTAGACAAGCATCATAAGGCCTCCCTGACCGCCCAGAGTCCAGGTTCCTCCTGCTACAGCCACGGGACTGCACAGCTAGCCGGTCGCTATCCGCAACTCACATTGGGTCACCCCTGAACAACGGAGGAAGGGGGACAGAGGATCCGGCCTAGTAAGCAGCAGCCATCTTGGTACACTCGGGGACCCTCCCAACCACTCCTGCAGTATGTTCTCCGCCAAAAAAGACTTGCCAGGTCGCCGACAAGCTAGCCAAATACCGTCGGCTTGAAGAAGACCAACAGGCTAGGGATGGCGCTGGCGCTTCCTCGGACACGGAACACTCCATGACAGCCAATAACAAAAGTACTTGATGCTATCGCTCTGTGCCAGGAGCACAATCACCACCAAAATTGAGGAGGTCAAAATTGATGTGTCTCTTATCCGGCAGGACCTCTCTACCCTCCGGAACCGTGTGGTGGAGACGGAGACCCGTATTAGCAGAGCGGAAGACATCTTGCACCCCCTGCAACATACCACCGACGAGGTACGTCGCCAGCTACAACAGATTAGCGTGAAACAGGACGACATGAAAAATCGCCTCCAGAGATGTAATCTCCGCTTCGTCGGCCTTCCTGAGACTGCTGAGGGCAACGATCTGGCGAGCTTCCTTGAAAACCTCCTGACATCCACCTTTGGCAAGGACGCATTCTCGGTAATGTTTCAGTGGAGAGAGCTCATCGAATCCCTGCCCGCCCTCCTCCCCAAAGAGCTCCACCACGTACCCCGATAATGAAATTTCTTAACTTTAAGGACCGCGACAAGATCCTCGGCCTGACCAGAGAGAAGGAAAATATCACCCATTCCAACACACATGTGGCCGTCTTCCCGGACTTCTCCAATGAGGTACAACGGCAACGGTCCAGGTTCCAAGATGTTAAGCAGCGCCTCCGCGTTCTACACCTCAAATACGCCATGCTGTACCCCACAAAGCTTCGCATGGAATGCTATGGACGAGTCCACTTCTTCGAGGACCCTGAGTTGGCATCAACCAGAGGGAACGGCGAGACTGAGCATGCTATGCTGCCTACAAGCTGTGAATACTTTTCTTTTCTCTCCCCTGCTCCCCATGCCCACAAGGAGGCTCTGCTCCTTTCTGTTCTTCCTGCAAGAAAACAAATCTATTTCTGGTTTGCCAAAGTGTTGGCTTACCACAGAGAAAACTTAGTTGTTCAGCTCCCACTCTCCCTGATGAATGGGCTGCCTGCAGAGGAAGTCTGCCTGAGTATTGAGGGACCCTCTTATATGGCTCTTATATGGACTGCCGATACTGAGGGGATTATCTTCTCTGCTTCCCCAGGATTTCCTTGGTCAGCTTCATTAGCTTGTGGGACCTTGTTCCTCCCTGGTGGTTTAGGTAGGACACAGCCACTGCATTGTCCGAGAAGATCTGCACTTCCCTGCCCCGGACCTGGCCCTTGAAAAAGTCCAACGCTTTTCCGACCGCCAGGAGCTCCCTGAAATTGGAGGAGGCCCTGCTCTGCTCCTGATTCCAATGCCCCTGGGCATAGAGATCTCCCAAGTGAGCTCCCCAGCCCTAGGCACTTGCGTCCGTTATATAACATTATATATATTTTTTTATTCTAACACCCTAGAGAATAAAATGACGGTCGTTGCAATACTTTTTCACACCGTATTTGCACAACGGTCTTACAAGCGCACTTTTTTGGGAAAAAATACACTTTTTTAAATAAAAGAATAAGACAACAGTAACGTTAGTTAGCGCAATTTTTTTTTTTATATTGTGAAAGATAATGTTACGGCAAGTAATTTGATTCCCAACATGTCATGCTTCAAAATTGCGTCTGCTCGTGGAATGGCAACAAACTTTTACTCTTTAAAATCTCCATATGCAACGTTTAAAAAAATTCTACAGGTTGCATGTTTTGAGTTACAGAGGAGGTCTAGGGCTATAATTATTGCTCTTGCTCTACCAATCGCGGCGAGACCTCATATGTGTGGTTTGAACACTGTTTTCATATGCGGTGTGCTACTCACGTATGCGTTCGCTTCTGCATGCGAGCTCGTCGGGACGGGGCGCGTTCCTGGCTCCTAACTTTTTGAGCTGGCTCCTAGACTCCAGCACTCTCATAATGGTGCTCAGAGAGGCCCCCTCGGCTGCGGTGAGAGCAGACACAGCCCTCCGCACCTTTGTGATCTTCCTGGGGAAGGAAAACTCTTTGGGCCACTGAATCTACCAGGTAACCCAGGTACACCTTGGACTGCAAGGGATCCAGGGAGGCCTTCTCCCGACTGACCATCCAACCTAGAGTTTCTAGAGTTGACAAAAAACGTTGTCTCGGTCTGACCGAAGCTGTTCTAGGGCCGCACTGTGGATTAGCATATCGTCCAAATATGGGATAAAGGCTACCGCCTGGAGGTGTAGAAAAGACACCACCTCGGCGAGAACTTTCATAAAGATTCTCGAACTGGCCGCTAGGCCAAAGGGGAGCGCCTTGAACTGCCAGTGTTGGACACCTTGCCCTGTCCACCACGAATCGCAGGAACTTTTGATGTTTTGGGGCAATGGGAACATGCAGATAAGAAGCTTTCAAGTCTAACGTGATCATGAAGACTCCCCTTTGGAGGTGTCTTCTGACCGTGTAGATACTTTCCATACAGAACTTCTTGTATATATGTTCAGCTTCCGTAAGTTTATGATCAGTCGGAATTTGTCCGATGGTTTTTGAACCACAAAGATGTGGGAATAAAACCCCTGGCCGATCTGATCTACAGGAATAGAGATGATGACCTCCTGTTCTGCCAACTCCCGGACACTCTTCAAAAGGCCCTTTGCCTTCTGTGGATCTTTGGGGAGATAGGCAAGGGTAAAATTTGGAGGAGGGGTGGACAGGAATTCCAAGCTGTAGCCCTCCCTTATGAGATTTAGAATAAAAGGGCTCTGTGTGATCCTTTCCCATTGGGGGAGAAACCACGAGAGCCTCCCACCAATCTTTAGGTTGGCGTCATTTGGTTTCCTTTTAGGAAGGTCCGGGCCCGGAAAAAAGGATTCCATTTTTTTCCTTGCCCTTTCTAAACCCCCACTTTCTCCTCGGCTCCTTCTTACCCTTAAACTGGTCTTTTGAAGGGGGGCCCTCGAAAAAACTTCTTCCCTTTATTCCTCTTGGGTTTAGTCTTGAATTTCTTGCCCTTCTCTGTTGATTGGGATAGGACCGAATCCAGGCCAGACCCAAAGAGCAACGAGCCCTCGAAGGGTATACCACAGAGACGTGATTAGGGAGGTAAAATCACCATCCCACGTTTTTACCCAAATGGCTCTCCTGGCGGAATTTAGAAGAGCCGCCGACTTGGCAGTTGTTCTAACGGTTTCCACCGCAGCATCTGCCAGATAGGCTACCGCCTTACCAATTACCTCCAGAGAATCCAAGACCTCTTTGGATTTGGTCCAACGCGAGACATGGTCCGTCAACCTGCTGACCCATGCATCCGCGTTTCTGGCAACACAGGCGGGGGTCAATGCTGGACCCATAGCTGCAGCATTGGCGTCCCAGGCCCTGCGTAGCAGAGTTTCTGACCTCCTATCCATCTGATCCCGTATGTTGCCAGAATCCTCAAAGGAGAGGTCCGAATGTTTGGATACTTGAGCTAGAGAAGCATCCAAACGCGGTACTTTAACCGTTCCCGACCGGCTCCTGTAGATTTACGTCGGCAAAATGGCACCGCTGGGCAAAGTAACGTATATTTACGTCACTTTGAAATTTCCGCCGTGCCGGGGGTGCACACACATCCATGCCGTGATCTCCGTGACCGTGGGACCCGCGGACTCAATGTCTGCCGATCGGGTCACAGAGCTGCAGAACGGGGAGAGGCAAGTGTAAACATGCATCTCTCCGTTCTGCCTAGTGACACTGTCACCGATTGTCTGTTCCCTGTGATCGGGAACAGCAATCAGTGACGTGTCATATGTAGCCACGCTCCCCAACAGTAAGAATCACTCTCTAGGGCACACTTAACCCCTTCAGCGCCACCTAGTGGTTAACCCCTTCACTGACAGTGTCATTTTTATAGCACTGATCGCTGTAAAAATGACAATGGTCCCAAAAATGTGTCAAAAGTGTCCGATGTGTCCGCCATAATGTCGCAGTCACGAAAAAAATAAAATAAAAAATTAATTAAATAAAAATGCCATAAAACTATACCCTATTTTGAAGACGCTATAACTTTTGCGCAAACCAAACGTTTATTGCAATTTTTTTTACCAAAAATACGTAGAAAAATACGAATCGGCCTAAACTGAGCAAAAAAAAACGTTTTTTTATATATTTTTGGGGGATATTTATTATAGCAAAAAGTAAAAAATATTGCTTTTTTTTCAAAATTAGTCGCTCTATTTTTGTTTATTTTTGTTTATATTGAAAAAAAAAAAAACGCAGAGGTGATCAAATACCACCAAAAGAAAGCTCTATTTGGGGGAAAAAAAAGGACGTCAATTTTGTTTGGGAGCCACGTCGCACGACCAGGCAATTTTCAGTTAAAGCTTAATGTATTCTAGTAAAGTTAGTCTGTAAACTGAGGTCCGTTTTGTTAGGTTATTGCAGCATATTGAAAGTTTATAAACTAGAAATAGAACGTGGCCATCTTATGTGTGGGCATCTGAAGCCAGCCTATATTACTTCCTGGATTTCAGTACTGCAGATCTCGCACATGCTCAGTGCTGCACAAGCAGTGTAATAGGTTTCAGTTCAGGTTTCCATAGCAACGGCAGTGTCAGAGGAAGTTGACACTTTTCTATGCAAACCTCTCCTCCCCTCCCCTCCCCTCCTCCCTGCAGGAAACAGTAAATATACTACATGTTCAAAAAATATATATATATACACATACATACATACATACATACATACACACATACATACACACACTACTTTTTTCTGTACAACTTTTCATTTAAAAAAAATACTAATCTCATCAACCAAATTCATTTACGCATCTAGATTGCATCAACCCCCGCCCACAACAAATCACATCAATCCCCGCCCAACAAATCGCATCAACCCCCGCCCACAACAAATCGCATCAACCCCCGCCCACAACAAATCGCATCAACCCCCGCCCACAGCACATTGCATCAACCCCAGCACATCGAATCGCATCAACCCCAGCACATCAAATCGCATGGCACCCTGCACCTCTGGACCCCTTTACATTACAGACACCCCCACAAATCGCATCATCAACCCCCAGCACAACAAATCGCATCATCAACCCCCAGCACAACAAATCGCATCAACCCCACCCACAACAAATCGCATCAACCCCCACCCACAACAAATCGCATCAACCCACAGTACAACAAATCGCATCATCAACCCCCAGCACAACAAATTGCATCAACCCCCAGTACAACAAATCGCATCATCAACCCCCAGCACAACAAATCGCATCATCAACCCCCAGCACAACAAATCGCATCATCAACCCCCAGCACAACAAATCGCATCATCAACCCCCAGCACAACAAATCGCATCAACCCCCAGCACAACAAATCGCATCAACCCCCAGCACAACAAATCGCATCAACCCCCACCCACAACAAATCGCATCAACCCCCACCCACAACAAACCGCATCAACCCCCAGCACAACAAATCGCATCAACCCCCAGTACAACAAATCGCATCATCAACCCCCAGCACAACAAATCGCATCATCAACCCCCAGCACAACAAATCGCATCAACCCCACCCACAACAAATCGCATCAACCCCCACCCACAACAAATCGCATCAACCCCCAGTACAACAAATAGCATCAACCCCCAGTACAACAAATCGCATCATCAACCCCCAGCACAACAAATCGCATCAACCCCCAGCACAACAAATCGCATCATCAACCCCCAGCACAACAAATCGCATCAACCCCCAGCACAACAAATCGCATCAACCCCAAAACATCAAATCGCATCAACCCCACCCACAACAAATCGCATCAACCCCCGCTCACAACAAATCGCATCAACCCCCGCTCACAACAAATCGCATCAACCCCCAGTACAACAAATCGCATCAACAACCCCCAGCACAACAAATCGCATCAACCCCCAGCACAACAAATCGCATCATCAACCCCCAGCACAACAAATCGCATCAACCCCAAAACATCAAATCGCATCAACCCCACCCACAACAAATCGCATCAACCCCCGCTCACAACAAATCGCATCAACCCCCAGTACAATAAATCGCATCAACCCCCAGTACAACAAATCGCATCAACAACCCCCAGCACAACAAATCGCATCAACCCCCAGCACAACAAATCGCATCATCAACCCCCAGCACAACAAATCGCATCATCAACCCCCAGCACAACAAATCGCATCAACCCCAAAACATCAAATCGCATCAACCCCACCGACAACAAATCGCATCAACCCCCGCTCACAACAAATCGCATCAACCCCCGCCCACAGCACATTGCATCAACCCCAGCACATCGAATCGCATCAACCCCAGCACATCAAATCGCATGGCACCCTGCACCTCTGGACCCCTTTACATTACAGACACCCCCACAAATCGCATCATCAACCCCCAGCACAACAAATCGCATCAACCCCCAGCACAACAAATCGCATCAACCCCACCCACAAATCGCATCAACCCCCAGCACAACAAATCGCATCAACCCCCAGCACAACAAATCGCATCAACCCCAAAACATCAAATCGCATCAACCCCACCCACAAATCGCATCAACCCCCACCCACAACAAATCGCATCAACCCCAGCACATTGAATCGCATGGCACCCTGCACCCCTTTACATTACAGACACTCCCCTTCCATAGCCACCTCTGTATACCCCCTGTCCACAACCCCCTCTGTATCCAACCCCTCCCCCCCCACGTCCATCCACAGCCACAATTTGTAATCCTCCCTTCGAAGAGTAATCACCTTTTTCACAAATTCCTCCCCCCTTCTCAGTTTTCATCCTCATCCTCATCCTCATTGCACCTTTCTGGTATGTGTGCGCTCTTTTTCCAACACAGTCTCAGATCTGTAGCATACAGCGAGAACACTTCACTCTGTTCTGTGCTGTGCTGTGCTATATAAGTCTGAGGGGGGGGGTGACGGGACAGGGGGGCACGGACGACCGCTCTGCCTCACTCCCTGTCACAGGTCAGCCACTCTGATCCTGCAGCTCCTGACAGAGGGAGAAGCAGGACGAGTCGGCTCTGACACACACAGCCTGCAGCTGTTCTCCTCCCCTGTCAGTGTGGCCGCTTGTGTTACCTGGCCGGGAGAGCAAACGGGGGAACACGGCGCAGCTGTGTTCGTGACCGCTACACAGGGAGAACTATTCTAGGCGGGGGGGGCACTGCTGGCAAACAAAGGCAGGCTTCCCTTAGTAAAAATGGCGCCGCCGAAAATCGCGTCATACGGCCCAGGGCCTCCCAGGAGGCCTAGCGATCGCTGGATGACGTGACGATACTGAGGCGGCCGCGGCGGGAGATACAAACAGAGGACAACTAAACCGTGAGTTTTAAAAAAAAAAAAATTGTAATATTCCAATTGTTATACAGGGGACAATACTGAAGAGGATGGAAGAAACTTCAAAAATAGGGTGGAGCTCCGCTTTAAAGCGACGCAGTGCCGAATTGCAAATAATGTTCTGGTCTTTGGCCAGCGAAATGGTCCGGGGCTGAAGTGGTTAAATAATTTTTCCTCCTCCTCATTTTTAAAAGAGCATCTATGCTTCCAGGTCTTAAAGTTTTAATACCTTATGCTCAGGCTCCTTCCATTCTCTCAGGATTATGTCCTTGAGAGATTGGTGTACAGGATAGGACTTTCAGCCTGAGGTCTGCCCAGTCCCCTATATACTCTATCCTTAGTGGCTGGCATCTGGATATCCTCAGACGCATAGATTGCCTTGAGGAGACACTCCATGTCTTCGGCTGAGTAGAGATGGCCCCCAGGCCTAGCCTCAACCTGACTATCCTGGTCCGAGTCTTCTCCGTCCTCCAGAGAGCTCTGCTCTGAGGCCTCTGCCTCCTCCTCATCCGAAAAACAGGGAGCCAGCCCTTGGGACCCCCCTGTATTACTCGCTGAGGTTTCCTTCCTGAGAGGGGGAACTTTCCCCTTCCAGAAGGGGTCTCACCTGCCTCTTCTCTTCCGAAGTCCTGAAGGACTGGAGGGTTGCTAGCATCTCAGATTGTAGCGCCCGGCACTCCTTCATAGCTTGTGCTGTCTCCTTGTCCGCTAACTTATAGATGCACCTAAAGCAAAAAAGGTTTGGTGTGGTCCTGCAGGAGTTTCTCATTGCAGTACTTACTAGTAGTGCAACGGATCGTCATTTATCCGTGATCCGAACGGGTCAACGTGTTCGGATCAGCACACCACGCGATCCGCGAACTCAGCTACGCTGCCTCGGCCATAGGAAAGGCCGTGGCGTCGGCCTAGCTCCGGAGCGACAGCCATCTTGGTACACTCGGTGGCGGCCTAGGTGAGCGGCGCACTGTGGGGAGATGTGGATATTACAGTGGGGGAGATGTGGATATTACTAATATCCACATCTCCCCCACTGATCAGAAAAAATGATCCGATCCGTGACCCTGATCCGAGGAACGATCCGAACCGTATGTTTTTTGATCCGTTGAACCCCTAGTACCCACAAAGCCTTGACTTAGAGGTGGCTTTGGACTTAGACCTACTGGCCGTCCCCTGGGCAGGGCATTCAGTCACTGTAACAAACAAAATGAATCCCTGTTAGCCATTGCCCCCTTAAGATATCCTGCGAGGGAGAAGGAATAGGGCCACCCCTAACCTCCCACATCAGCTAGGTCGACTCACCCCCTGTGGTCACCTCAGGTGCAGCCATGGTGGGTCCATCCTCCTTCTCCATCCCGACTGGACAATCCAACCAACAGGGAGGGATCGCTCCGGATAGATTGGAGAGAAACAGGACCCAGGTCCACCGCTCTGCTGACGCTTTTATGCACGCCTGCCACGCTGATCGCCACCAATATGTCGTAGCCTGTGCTCCGAAAAATGCGGAAGTGACATCACTGCGCGCCGTGCTGACATCCGGACATGCGCAATAGCAGCCGAAAGACCCCGATACGGCAACACACCGGTAAGCAGGAGATCCACTCAGCCCGGCCAGCCAAACGTGAACCGCACCAAGCGCTTCAGGGACCTCCTACCCGAACAGATGGGGATCCATCGAGCGGCTCCTCCGTTCCATATGCCACCATCAGGTAGGAGGAGAGAGTGGGATGTGTGGTCCCTGGAGTTCTGGACACCCTTCACCGTGTCCAGGATCCTCCAGCTTCACAGGGGGATTCTTCAAATAACTGTACCTTCCCCTGAAAAAAAAGTTCTGGGAAAAAAATGCCCCCCTGGAAAGGACAAAGCCCTGTCGGACCCAGCATCCACCACTGGCTGCCCTAGGTCTTACCCCCAGCCCCTGGCTTTGGTCTGAAAAAGCAGGAAACAATAGGATTTTTGTACTCACCGTAAAATCAGTTTCTCTGACGTCCATGGACTGACACAGCTGGATACTGTAAACGTGTGGGTATATGTCCCTGCTCGCAGGGGAAGATCTAGGCAGAATGTTAGAAACATGCATTCTAGAACAAACCAGAGCTGAACAGCCCCGCCCAGGGGGGCGGTCACTCCGGACATTACCCTCCGAACTGCAGCTAGCAGCCTCAGTTTGTAACAAAGCAGTACAAACCTTAAAAGGAAGGGTGGGTGCTGTGTCAGTCCATGGACGTCAGAGAAACTGATTTTACAGTGAATACAAAAATACTATTTTCTCTTATCGTCCATGGACTGACACAGCTGGATACTGTAAATGTGTGGGACGTCCCAAAGCAGTATCAGAAGGGTGGGGGCAGTAGTAAAGGAACAACCAAAACTTCACTCCAAACAAGCAGCGCTCCTCAACGGAGGAGTTGCAACATTAAACAGCGGCCTGCAACACTTTGCGGCCAAAGGAAGCATCCGAAGATGCAGCCACATCAACCTTATAAAAAACTTTAAAAAAGGTATGAACGGACGACCAGGTCGCCGCCTTGCACACTTGTGCAACCGACGCTTGATGTCGGAAAGCCCAGGAAGCACCAATTGCCTTAGTGGAATGCGCCGCAACCGGAAAGGGAGGCGCCCGCCCCTTAAGGGCATAGGCCTGTATGACGGTCTGCCTGATCCACCTAAAGACGGTGGCAGACGACACCGCTCGGCCCTGTTTTGGACCAGAGACAGACACAAACAGTGAGTCAGACTTCCGACTGGAAACAGTAGCAGACAGGTACACCGGTAAGGCTTGTACCCATCTTAATGTATGAAGCGCAAACTCTCAGGGATGCAATGGGTGAGGACACAAGGACATTAGAACAATGTCCTCCTTAAGGTGAAAGGCCGAGACCAGCTTTTGAAAAGAAGGACGGTCGTGGGCGCAACACCGCCATATCCTTATGGAGGACCAAGTAAAGCGACTTGCAGGACAAGGCCGCCAACTCAGACACCCGTCTAACCAAAGTAATGGCCACTAAGAAGGCCACCTTCTGGGACAAGGTCAAGACAGGAATCTCTCTGATATTCTCAAAGGAATGTTCTTGGAGAACCGAGATGCATCAAATTCAGATCCCAAGTAGGGAGAGGAGGCTTGACAGGGGGGGATCACATGGCGAACTCCCTGCACAAAAGGTGCTAATCAAGGAATGGCCCGGTAGTGGTCGTTGAAAAAGACAGCCCGGGCCGAAATCCGACCTTCAAATGGTATGCAAGGCCAGCTTTTGGGTCACACCACGCTGTAAGAACAGCAAAATCCTGGGAACGGAAGACGTCCGAGGACGTATATCAAGTTCCTCGCACATAGCGATGTAAGCCTTCCAGGTACGGTGATAGATCTTTCTGGAGGAAGATTCCCATGCCAACAACATAGAAGAGATGACCGAATCCGAGAGACCTCGGTCCTTCAGCACCTGGCTTTTAACAGCCATGCCATTAAAGCCAAGGACTGTAAAGCAGGATGAAGTATGGGATCATGAGACAGAAGGTCCACCTGAATAGGCAGTCGCCAAAGAACATCTGCGACTAGCCGAAGTAGATTGGCGTACCAATGTTGCCGTTCCGGAGCAATGAGGATCACCGGAATGGCCTCAGCCCCTACTCTGCGAAGCAGGCGAGGCAACAACAGTAGCGGAGGGTAAGCATATATCAGGCGATACTGCCCCCACGGGCTACCAACGTGTCCGACGCATCTGCCCAGGGGTCCCTGGACCTGGCCACGATCTTGACACTTTGTGAGAGTGAGTCGAGAGGCCATAAGGTCCACATCCGGTGCCCCACCTCCGGTAAAGGAGGTGGAAACACCTCCGGATGCAAGGACCCTTCCCCAGCAAAGCACATGGCCGACAGGACCATCTTGCAGCGAGATGTATGAAAATCACAAAGAGACTACGCAATGTATCGGAGAAGAGAGGCCCCGGTGTACCGGGTGCCTCAACTGTTGGCCAATAAAGGCAACTTAACAGGAGCTTCCCTAGAAACTCGGTCAGAGGACCAGTACCTCAGCCTCCACAGGTGGTGCAAACCCACCCCGGGCACAGAGACCCTAAATGCTAAAGCAGTTGTAGTGCACCTGCTAGTCGACTGATAGATGAAGCAGAGGCTTTTGCCCAGTCATTGAGCTACAGAAACGCCAGAGACGCAGCCACTAACTGGCGTAACGCTAACCTCAGCCTGGCGAACACAGTCCAAGCCAGCGCTTCTGATCACCACTGAAAGCAGGTGGAAAGTGGTACCCCTGATACCAGGGATCCTTATGACAATGATACCATCCAGCAGCTACCCATGGATAAGTGCTGATTGTACAAACACATAGTTTATACTGTGTATTGCGTCAAACGCGCAAATAGAATGTGGGAGGAAACCCACCCAGCCACAAAGAGCATAATACAACCACATACGGCGTATGTAGTTTAGTATGTGTGGATAAACCTATTAAACACGTTTATACTGTGCCAGCGACAACGGCAAGTACATCATCGGGGCTTGGACGTAAACCAGCCACGCAGATTGTGTACACGGTAGGTATGTTAGCCTGGGAATAAACAAATTGCACATGTTTATACTGTATATAGCGCTGAAAATGCGCACACTATTGGAGCGCGGGGGACAAAACCGGAGCACCCGGATGAAACCCACGCAGACTGCATACGCATACCGTGTAGGTATCATAGTATGTATGCTAAACATTTTGCACAAGCCTATGTGTGCATAGCACCGAAGGCGCGCACACCGTTGGCGCGTGGGAGGAATCGAAGTACCCCACGCATACCCAGAGAATGCAATACCTACAACTACTGTGAATGTATTTAATGTTGTGTATAAACATAATGTGTATGTTTACACCGTGTATTGCACCAAAGGCACGCATGTCATGTAGCGTGGGCGGAAACCCACGCAGACTGCACAGACATACCGGGTAGGCATGTTAGTATGTGGATATCAAATCGCACAAATTTAGGCTGTGCATAGCGCTGAAGCGCCCATACCAATGGAGTGTGGGAGGGAACCGGAGTACCCGGAGGAAACCCACACAGACTGCATACACATACCGTGTAGGTATTATAGCATGCGTGATAAACATTGAACATGTTTAACTGTGCAGAGGGCCAAAGGCGCACATACCGCCAGCGCGTGGGAGGAAACCGGAACACCCGGAAGAAACCCACAGATACCGTGTAGGAATGATAGCACGTGAATAAACATATTGCGCATGTTTATGCTGTGCATTTCCATTGGAGCGTGGGGGGAAACCGGAGTACCCGGAGGAACCTCACGCAAACAGTATACCCATACTGTAAACATGTATAGTATGTGCAATAAACATATTGAACATGTCTATGCTGTGCAGAGAGTCGAAGCGCACATACCATGAGAGCGCGAGAGGACATCGGAGCCCCCGGCGGAAACCCGCGCCGACCCAGAGAGTATAATACATACTGTGATAGTGAAAGTCCCTGTCCCTATGGAAAGGGAGCAAAAACTGACACAGAGTCTGCATGTCAGCAGACTGCAGAACTACAGAGCATAGCTTGGAAATTGAGAAAACTGTTTTGGCAGCTTTCTCCGGGTTTTGCTAAGTTCGGATGGGGCTGTGTAGTTTGGAGATCCCGCAGAGACTTGGGTGGGATGGGATCTCCAACCCTGTGTCCGGGTCTTGTGGACAGCCAGCATGGTGTGTGCTCAGGTGCACACAACCAATATAATGAGGGGCTGGTGAGAGCAGAAGGTGAAGGATGGTGGAGAGTGAGCAACTTGCTACTGCTAAGTGAAGACAGACCTATGTCTGGAGAGCGGTCTGCCCTGTGGGAGACTGCAGCCCATGTAAAGGGGATTCTTTGCCCAGGGACTGGGAAAGGCTGGCCAGCCTTGAGAGTCGGGGAGACTGAGGGGAGACTGAGGAAGCCAGAAAGTCCAGGGAGCTGGAAAGAATCGTTTCTATTTGAAAGCAAGCAGAGGAACTGCTGACAAGAGCCAGGTGGCTTGGTATGTTTTCATTTATGTGCTGAATGAAGTTTAAACCCCTGCGTGGGAATCCTGAATAGACATTTTGCTTTTGTTTTTCTGTTTAAATAAACGTGGGCTACCAGGCCCTTAACTAGAATGCCTGTCTGATATGGACTCACTGCATAAAAATGCATCTATCCACTTGAGCTAAAACACCCCAATATCACAATACATATACTGTGAATGTATCTAGAGTCGTGCATAAACATATTTTGTACGTTTATATCATGTATGCCACTGAAACACAGCATTGGAACATGGGGGGGCACCCATGCAGACACAGAGACCAATAACACATACATACACTATGAATGTATGCAGTGTAGAGGTATAGGACGAGTTTAAATTATGGCGCAGAGTCGCATAATCTTCTCTGTATCATTCTAACCTGCTTGACTGTGCCGCCGAAGCAGCATGCAGGTAACCTCTGATCCCCAGACCGTGTGTCTGTCAGAGCTCAGAGCGTTCCCCAGGAAATGGCGGGAAACCACACGTGCAAAGACCCTGTTGTTGTCTCAGGACATCACACAGAAGGCTCACAGGGACTAGAAACATAAGTGAATAAAGTCCCCCCCCCCCACCATGCTGCACCAACCAGGGGGAGGGAAACACTGTGTACCACTGTATCATCCATGCTGCTCTCGACGCAGCGTGTGAGGAAAACTAGTGAGGAAGCTGTGTAAAAGATAGGCTTGAAGGAACCAAGGGAAACAGCGTCCGCCTGAGGTCCCACTTCCACAGCACCCAGCTTGAGAGTGTTCCTCACATAATCAATGGGTTCACTTACAAGCGCCCGGTCATTCACTGACACAGAACTGGTGTCTTCCTCACAAGGGAATGTCCTGTTCATAAACATTAAAATATTCAGAGCTAGGGTCCGGAGCACAGTAGCTAGGCCCATATCTGAATCAGAGCACTCCTTCACTAAAGATTTTTGTGGGGAGAGGGGGCTTATAGCTCCCTCTGCTCGCACACCGCTTCCATTCTGACAAGGAATGATTCCAGGACTGCCGACAACTGGTCCATAAGGACCGTAGGTGCAGGAGCACTGCCAGTTGCCTCAGGCAAGTGTGGAAAAGCAGGTGTATCAGACTCCATATCGCCACCCTCTGAGACCTTATACACTACTACAGTGAATATACAGTCCACCCACTGGCTACGCTGAGGCTGAGGAGTGGATAACCGGAGGACTTACCAACCCTTAAGGACCGCTCAGTTCTGCTGAAGAAACCGCGCTGTGAGCCTGAGGAGAGTGAAGAATCTGTAAGGAGATTTGCGCCGCAGCACCGCCGCTAGAGGCCGAAACCGAAAGAAAATGCGCGGCGGCTACAAGAAAATGGCCGCCGGCCGCAGCTCTAACTGCGCCATTGAACCACGGCAAGATGGCCGCCGAGCGCGAAATTCAAAGGCAAACAGCGCTAATGGCGCACGCAATAACCACCTCACACACCAAAAAAACTGCCCCTCACCCCAGAGCCCACTACAGACATGAGCGCCCAGCCAGGCCAGAGTGACCCCCAAGCACCCCCACAGCACAGCACCAGTACAGGGTGCAGAGAGCAGCATAACAGGGGGGGGGAGACAGGGAGAAACCCCCCATATAAAGAAACACAGCCAGCATGTACTCACCTGCAGTAGGAGAGACTACTTACCCGTCCCTTTCAGGGACCCACTGGCTTGTTTCAGACAGACCTATCACAGAGCAGTACTGCGTAGCTGTTGGCCCGGTCCACCGCAAGAGATACAGTCAGTCAGGTACTGTTCAATCTTGAGAGGACCGCGGGACCATAAAAGCAACCCGGCCACCCCTGGAGTCATGGGGCATGTCGTGAACTGAGTCTCACGCACACAAGGCGAGGATCAGCGCGCTCGATGGTCAGACAGGGAAGACTACGAGGATACCAGTGTACCCAACCTGTTGCCCAGCCGACAGTTGATTGAAGGTCTCAAAAATAAAATAATAAAATTCCCAAAGGAATAAAATTTTAAAGTAAAATCTTCCAGGAGACTGGCTCCTGAGAGAGCCACGTCTTCTCCTTCTGCTAGGCAGAAGAAAACTGAGGCTGCAGGTGGGAGGGCAATGTCTGGAGGGACCGCCCCCTGGGCGGGGCTGTTCAGCTTTGGTTTGTTCTAGAATGTATGTATCTAACATTCTGCCTAGATCTTCTCCTGCGAGCAGGGACATATACCCACACGTTTACAGTATGAGAGCTGTGTCAGTCCATGGACGATAAGAGGAATAAAACTGACCCAAATAATTTTTCTATTGCAAGGAATGCAAACATCCCTTGTAATAGAAAAAAGCATGACAGGTCCTCTTAAATATGAGATCTGGGGTCAAAAAGACCTCAGATCTCATATTTAGACTAAAATGCCAGTCCATGGACGATAAGAGAAAAACGGTTTTGCTGCATCCAGTGGGAAACACAATCAATAACTGAGGGACAGAGGGAAGGTTGGGGCCTTTTAAACCTGTTGATTGTGTTCCCTGTCAGGCGAGACCCGTCATCTCAGGTGTGCCGTCCTGGAAGATGACTAGGGAAAGAAAGCTTTTTACTAAAGCAGTCATTTAGTGTTGTTACTGCGGCAACATGGCTCGGCTGGGCGAAACGACGTTATGTTACGTCGCTTCGCCCTGTGGCCACTAGAGGCGCATGCGCACCCGATACTCACCCCCGGAGCCGATGCAAGTGCCCGGCAGGTGCGATGACCGCCGGCACCCGCTATCGCTCGTGACAGAGCGAGAAACGGGTGCTGTGTGTGTAAACACACAGCTCCCGGTTCTTTCAGGGGAGAAATGACTGATCGTATGTTCAAGTATGAACAAAGTATGAACAGCGATCTGTCATTTCACCTACTAAGTCCCATCCCCCCCTCTTCAGTTAGAACACACTATAGGGCACTGGTCATCAACCCTGTCCTCAGGGCCCACTAACAGGCCAGGTTTGCAAGATACCGTATATACTCGAGTATAAGCCGACCCGAATATAAGCCGAGGCACCTAATTTTACCACAAAAAACTGGGAAAACTTATTGACTCAAGTAGAAGCCTAGGGTGTCCATGTGCATGCCTCACTGTGCCCATGACTAGACTGACGTTTAACATGGGAGTCTATGGAAGGGGTGCCCGGCTTTGAAAAATCAGTGCTCCCCGGCCGTAGGTTCCCTAGACAAAAAGACTTTGTACACATATAGAGGAGAAATGGGGCTACATGTGTGCCAAGTTTCGTGTCCAGGGGACCTACGACCGGCCGGTACCGGGTCCCCAAAATCACTGGAGAAATGACCGTTTAACATGGGAGTCTATGGAAGGGGTGCCCGGCTTTGAAAAAAATCAGTCTGTACCGGCTCCCCAAAGTCCAGGACATCAGGCGCAAAAAGGTGACTCGAGTATAAGCCAAGGGGGGCATTTTCAGCACAAAAAAAGTGCTAAAAAACTCAGCTTATACTCGAGTATATACGGTAACTGAAATACATCACAGGTATCATTTGTGCTCAGTGATTGCAGTATTCTAGTCTGCATCTCTCCAAGGTAATACATAAAATCTGGCTTGTTAGTCGGCCCTGAGGACAGGGTTGATGACCACTACTATAGGGAACACAATTAACCCCTTGAACGCCCCCTAGTGTTATCCCCTTCACTGCCAGTGACATTTTTACTGTAATCAGTGCATTATATATCTGTAAAATTGTCAATGGTCCCAAAAATGTGTCAAAAGTTTCCGATCTGTCCGCCATAATGTCGCAGTCCCGATAAAACTCACAGATCGCTGCCATTACTAGTAAAAAAATAAATAATAAAAATGCCATAATTCCATACCCTATTTTGTAGACACTATAGCTCTTGCGCAACCCAATCAATATATGCTTATTGTGATTTTTTTTTTTATCAAAAATATGTAGAAGAATATATATCGGCCTAAACTGAGGGGGAGAAAAAAAAAATTGGGATATTTATTATAGCAAAAGATAGTTTTTTTTTTTCAAAATTGTCACTGTTTTTATTTATAGCGCAAAAAATAAAACCGCAGAGGTGATCAAATACCACCAAAAAGATATATAAGGGCTGTGGAAATTAACTATTAATTCCTCGATTAATCGATTACGTTTTTTGATCGATCAAAATTCTTTAGATCCGTACTCACCTCTCCGCCGGCTTCCGGGTCTTCAGGGGAGTTCCGTCGGAAATCCGGTGACGCCATGGAAACCGGCGGAGCTTGCCGTGTCCATCTGAAGGGCTCCTTTCCTGTGCCTTCATATCTGCATGCCGGCGGGACCTTACTATCTGACACACGCAAGGGCTGTTACACTTCCCTCTATTAACCTGGGATTCTACAGCCATCCACTGGGAGTTGTGATAGTTCCCTTCACGGGACGTCTACATGCCGAAGGACTGATGTTAGCCTCTCCTCATCTGGATTCAGAAGTGGTATCGTTGTACACATTTTTATACTAGTATCATACTTAGCTACATGTTTTTATGACTGCTTTTGCTACCGTTTGGTATTAATCGCACCATTTTTACAGTTTATGTAGCTACATCGATTTTATCTCCAGTGCAATATTTATTTTGTTACCTACTTGAAGACTATAAAAGTTTTAATGCTATTCCCATTGAGCGCTGCCTTTGTGTGTTTTTTGTATCCTGCTATCCATTTTTCCAGTGGTTGGTAGCTGCACTGGGAATTGGTCTGCAAGGAGATCAGCTAAAAGTAGTTGGATTTGTATGTGCATTATAATTACCGTATATACTCGAGTATAAGCCGACTCGAGTATAAGCCGAGGTACCTAATGTTGCCCAAAAAACTGGGAAACCTCACTGACCCGAGTATAAGCCGATGCCCCACTGTTCCCTAGCTCGCTGTTCCCTGTAAATAGAATTTTTTACATTGTAATTATTACCTGTAAAGAAGTTGCGGCTGCGGCGTCCATCGTTCGAATTCCGCGGCGTCCATCGTTCGAATTTCGCGGTCTCTTCCTGTTCCTTACTTGATAGGCGAGTCTCAGCAGACACTCTCCGCCTATCACGATCATTCTCTCATCCTTAGTTTTCCCAGCAGACACTGTGTTGGGTGTTCCGCCAATCACAGACGTCTGCTGGAAAACTGAGGATGAGAGAACGTTCGTGATAGGCGGAGAGTGTCTGCTGAGACTCGCCTATCAAGGAAGGAACAGGAAGAGACCGCGGAATTTTGAACGATGGACGCCGCGGAATTTGAACGATGGACGCCGCAGCCGCAACTTCTTTACAGGTAATATTTACAATGCAAAAATTTATATGACTCGAGTATAAGCCGAGGGGGGGGACTTTCAGCCCCAAAAAAGGGCTGAAAATCTCGGCTTATACTCGAGTATATACGGTAATCGAAATTAGTCGATTAATCGATTTTAAAAAAATCGATTAATCGAACAAATAAATTTTAATCAGTAACAGCCCTAATATATATATATATCACACACATATACACGCACGCACGCACTAGCTAATTATGAAATACTTACCTTAGAACGAAGCTGTTGCAGCAGTCCCCGAAAACCACTGTCACGGCCGACATGTTTCACGGAGCTTCTTTTTCGAGTTCGTGGGCTCCGGCGCAGTGATTGGCCCGGAGCCGTGATGACATCACTCCCGTGACGGAGCGGACGTTCACTGAACTTCCTCGGTAGGAACAGCTCACGTAGGCCGATCCTTCATGCACTGGAAATATCTCCTAAAAACTGTAAAGGAAATATTTTCAATACCTATAGGTAAGCCTCATTAAAGGCTTACCTATAGGTAAAAGTTTGCAGAGGAAGTGGCTGTATCGGGGTGATGCCCCGGTACCGTTTCTTAGAGCTGACAGGCGGCTTTCATGTGATAACAACCGATGCGGCTCAGAAGCCACTCGGCCGTTATCAAAAAGGAGCAGTAGGGGACGCCACCTGTTGCCCCACCCAGCCCGCCCCTAATCACTCCCTCATAAAATGACACTTAAATGTTTTATGCAGAATTAAGTTATAAACTTAAGTATTCAACAACAACAACAACAACAACAACTTTATCCATGCACACCAACTACCTGTGCAGGGGAGGAGAGGAACAGGAGAGCTGCCCAGATGATCAAAGCGATAACAGCTTTCATTTCAATTGCCGTGTTCCCGCCGCTCAACGTCATATACAGCCCCGCCTCCTGGCCGGGGAATATTGGATTGACAGATCACCTGTCAGCGGGATTTGATGGGTGATCTGTCTATCAAAGTCCCCGGACCAGGAGGCAGGGTTATAGCTGACAGCGAGGGAACACAGAATTGTGAAATGAAAGCGGGACTCCCATTCCACCCAGGCTGTCAGCAAAGCTCGCCGCTTCCAGGCAGCCTTTCCTCGCCAGCCTTCAAAATCCATTGGCAGAATCCTTTCTTAGACTCCTAGCGTGTCCTCTTTTCTGTCTGAAAATATCGAAAAAGCTTTTTGGCATGCACCAAGTGTCTGGTAGGAATGTCTCGTGTGCAGAGCGTGGTACCCCCTTGGATAGAGGATCAATGCTTACCCTTACATGACAATAGATAAGTGCCTGTAAGTGATTTGATCCTTCAAATACGGTTTACCACATGGTAATGCTTTTTTCTACAGTTATTATCATGATTTGTTAGTTATGATCTGTTACCATATTGACATTTGGTATATTACATGGTTAGTGACTATTATTATCCTATTACCTGAATTTCTATTATGTTACCACAGACAACCTTTCTCAGGAATGTGCCGTTATGTCATACTATTTTTTCCTTGTCAAATTTGTTTGTTTTGCATAAAATAAAAGGAGAACAATCTGAATTTTACAAAGATCAAATAGACTGTCAAAGTCAAAAATGACATATAATTGAAAAGAAAAAGAGAAAAAGGTAGATTGTTGACTGTCAGTCTAATTAAAGACAAGGTGATTAACAAATCAGTAAAGCAAAAGTACATTTCAATGGGTCTGGAGAACAAACATTTGAGTACCACATAAGAACTGATAAAAGGGAAAAGGGTCATGAAAAAGGAGTAATGCCGCGTACACACGATCGTTTTTCATGCCGTTAAAAATGGCCATTAAAACCGATCGTGTATGCTCCAGAGCATTTTTAACGGCGTGAAAAACGGGCATTAAAAATTTCGAACATGCTCTATTTTTTCACGTCGTTTTTCATGTCGTTTTTTTTAACGACGTGAAAAACGATAGTGTGTATGCTTTTACGAGGTGAAAAAAAACGCGCATGCTCAGAATCAAGTATGAGATGGGAGCGCTCGTTCTGGTAAAACTAGCGTTTGTAATGGAGATAGCACATTCGTCACGCTGTAACCGACTGAAAAGCACGAGGCTAAAAAGCGCAAATCGTCGCTCAACAAACTTTACTAACATGAAGGGTGGCGCCATCCGAACGGAACTTCCCCTTTATAGTGCCGTCGTACGTGTTGTACGTCACTGCGCTTTGCTCGAGCGTTTTTTTTAATGATCGTGTGGATGCAAGACAGGCTTGAGAGGAAACAGGAAAAAAAACGACGAGAAAAACGTTGGTTTAAAAAAATGGCATGAAAAACGATCGTGTGTACGCGGCATAAGAGAATAGAACAGTGGTTATCAACTCCTGTCCTTAGGACCCACTAAGGCCGGGTTCACACTTGTGCGACACGACAGCCGTCCTTCTTTGGATCCAACTTTGCCCTGCGACATGAAGCCGACATATGTCCGACTTTCAATGAACGGGAATCCGACTTGGATCCCCGCCAATACCAGGCACTGTGTTTGGTATGAATCTTGAGGGGGAACTCCACACCAAATTTAAAATAAAAAACCGGCATGGGTTCCCCCTCCAAGAGCATACCAGGCCCTTGGGTCTAGTATGGATTTTAAGGGGAACCCTACGCCAAAAAAACGGCGTGGGGGTCCCCCCCAAACCAGACCCTTATCCAAGCACGCAACCTGGCAGGCCGCAGGGGAAGAGAGAGCGGCCCCCCTCCCTCCTGAACCGTACCAGGCCGCATGCCCTCAACATGGGGGGTTTGGTGCTTTGGGGCAGGGGGGTGACCTGCGGCCCCCCCCCCACCCCAAAGCACCCTGTCCCCATGTTGATGAGGACAGGTCCTCTTCCCGACAACCCTGGCCGTTGGTTGTTGGGGTCTGCGGGCGGGGGGCTTATCGGAATCCGGAAGCCCCCTTTAATAAGGGGGCCCCAGATCCCGGCCCCCCACAATATTGTGAAAGTGTATGGGGTACATCGTACCCCTACCCCTTCACCTGGTGGAAAAAAAATGTCAATAAAAAAAACACACAGGTTTTTAAATCAATTTATTACACAGCTCCGGGGGTCTTCTTCCGTCTTCGGTGTCGTCTCCGTGCTCTCCGGTTCTTCCTTCCTTCTGCCGGGCCTCCGCTATCTTCTTCCAGCTCTTTTGCTAGCGGGGCCCGGTCTTCTCCGTCGCCTTCTTCCCTCTTCTCCTCTCGCTCTCCGGTTCTTTCTTTTGCCGGCCCCTCCACTATCTTCTTACAGCTCTTTTGCTAGTGGAGGGGCCGGTCTTCCCGTCGCCGTCGGCGTCTTCTTGGTATGATTTTACTTTAAAAACCTGTGGTTTTTTTATTGACATTTTTTCCACCAGGTGAAGGGGTAGGGGTACAATGTAGCCCATACTCATTCACATAGGGTGGGTGGCCGGGATCTGGGGGGCCCCCTTATTAAAGGGGGGCTCCCGGATTCCGATAAGCCCCCCGCCCGCAGACCCCGACAACCAACGGCCAGGGTTGTCGGGAAGAGGCCCTGTCCTCATCAACATGGGGACAGGGTGCTTTGGGGTGGGGGGGCCGCAGGTCGCCCCCCTGCCCCAAACCCCCCCATGTTGAGGGCGTACGGCCTGGTATGGTTCAGGAGGGAGGGGGGCCGCTCTCTTGTCCCCCCCCTCTTCCCCTGCGGCCTGCCAGGTTGCGTGCTCGGATAAGGGTCTGGTTTGGATTTTGGGGGGACCTCCAAGCCGTTTTTCGGCGTAGGGGTTCCCCTTAAAATCCATAACAGACCCAAGGGCTTGGTATGCTCTTGGAGGGGAACCCATGCCGTTTTTTTTATTTAAAATTTGGCGTGGAGTTCCCCCTCAAGAGCAGCAGAGCACAAGTCGCATGCTAAAGTCGGATCATGCAAGACTGCGGTCCGACTTTGATCTGACTTCAATGATAGTCAATGGGCTGAAGTCGGATCAAAGTCGGACCAAAAGTAGTACAGGGAGCATTCTCAAAGTCAGACCGACATGTGTCGGACCAGTTAAGACGGCTCCCACAGGGAAACATTGATTTTCACACGTCATGCGACATGAGCTCCCAATGTCGGAGCGTTTGTCGCCCCAGTGTGAACCCGGCCTAACAGGCTAGGTTTGTAAGACAACTGAAATACATCACAGGTGATATCATTTGCTGCTCAGTGATTGCGGTATTCTAGTCTGCATCTCCCCAATGTAATACTTAAAATATGGCCTGTTAGTGGGTCCTGGGGACAGGAGATAAGAACCACTGGATTAGAAGAAGTAAAGAAAAAGGGGAAAAAAATACAGCGGGAATAAAGGGTAAATTTGATAGAGGTAGTGCGGCTTGAACCAAATTACCATTATTATTATCATGGCAATGGTAAAGTATTATGAAAGTCTGGAGGTAAACAATGTTTAACCCAAGGTAACCAACGTTTTTCGAATTTGCAAATCCGTTCTGCTTTTATTTTAGCATGAAAAAGGGCTCTATTGGTTCTGTGAATAGTTTCGGCTACAATCAGATTTTGTGTTTTCCATGCCTTAGCTATGGTTTGTTTTGCGGCTGTTAAGAGCTGTAAAAGAAGGCAAAATTTATTCTGTGTAATTCCATCTAGTTTTAGATTGAAAAGCGCTATAGCAGGATTAGGTTGTATGGAAGTTTCTAACACTTTAGAAGCTAAATCAAAAACTGCTTTCCAAAATTTTTGGGCTATTGGACTATCCCACCATATATGGTGTTGGGTGCCAGGATCTGAACAGCCTTGAAAAAAAAAAAGCTGCAGGGTAATCGGGAGCATATTTCGGTATCCTAGTAGGAACTAAATACCAATGAGAAAAGTACCTTATAAATTTGTTTCCATAGCAGCAACATTAAAGAAAGCAGGTTTAGTGGCTAACCATATACTGGACCATTCAGTATCATCGAATAAGCGGTTTAGATCTTGTTCCCATTTAGAAACATAGGGAGGGGGCTAGTATCAAAACTATCTAGAATGGTTTATAAATGATCAAAACAAGTCCTCTGATATGTGGGACCTAGATTACATATACCGTATATACTCGAGTATAAGCCGACCCGAATATAAGCCGAGGCACCTAATTTTACCACAAAAAAACTGGGAAAACGTATTGACTTGAGTATAAGCCTAGGGTGTCCATCTGCATGCCTCACTGTGTCCATGCCTCACTGTGCCCATGACTAGACTGACGTTTAACATGGGAGTCTATGGAAGGGGTGCCTGGCTTTGAAAAATCAGTGCTCCCCAGCCGTAGGTCCTACAGACAACAGAGAAATAGGGGTACATGTGTGCCAAGTTTCGGGTCCAGGGGACCTATGACCGGCCGGTACCGGGTCCCCAAAGTCACTGGAGAAATGACCGTTTAACATGGGAGTCTATGGAAGGGGTGCCCAGCTTTGAAAAATCTGTGCTCCCCGGCCCTAGGTCCCCCGGACAACAAACTTTGTACACTTGTAGAGGAAGAGTGTGGCTACATGTGTGCCAAATTTGGGGTCCAGGAGACCTACGGTCGGCCGGTACCGGGTCCCCAAATTCCGAGAATTCAGGCGCAAAAAGGTGACTCGAGTATAAGCCGAGGGGGGCATTTTCAGCACCAAAAAATGTGCTGAAAAACTTGGCTTCAACTCGAGTATATACGGTAAACTCAAAACTGGACATCTGGGAAAACAGAGTGCCTAATTGTAGGTATGGTTTGAAAATAATTTAATCTGTAAATAACTGATTAATGCCGATTGAGGAAGTCCATAAAATTTCACTGAGTATGAAAGGAGTAAAATGAAGATGTGGATACAAATTTATATAATCTGAACAGATTAGCTGTTAAACAATTTAAATCCAGGCAGGGTTTAAAAAAAAAAAAAAAAAAAAGAAGGGCTATGAGGTGATTGAAGGCATAGAGTGGTTTTGAATCTATCCCAGATGGATAAAGAGTGTTTTGTGATAGGATTGCGGATAGAGGTACGATCAACTGGACGCAACCATAACATATTGGCTACTGAGATAGGGTCCCAGTCGAGAGACTCATAGCGAAACAACCTTTACTGTATGGTAGTTAGGTAAATGTGCAAGGTGAGCTGTACAATAGGCAGAAATATTGGGGAGACCTAAGCCTCCACATTGTTGTGACAGACAAAGAGTGGATTTAGAGGTATGGGGTTTAGCTGTGCCCCAGATAAAGGAGATAATTCTATGCTGAATAAGTCGTAAGACAGGGCTTGACAAATTTGCTTGGAATCTAGGAGCCAGCTAAAAAAGTTAGAAGGCAGGAATGCGCCTCGTCCCGCCGAGCTTGCGTGCAGAAGCGAACGCATATGTGAGTAGCGCCCGCATATGAAAACGGTGTTAAAACCACACATGTGAGGTATCGCCGCGATCAGTAGAGCGAGAGCAATAATTCTAGCCCTAGACCTCCTTTGTAACTGAAAACATGCAACCTGTAGAATTTTTTAAACGTCGCCTATGGAGATTTTAAAAGGGTAAAAGTTTGTCGCCATTCCACGAGCGGACGCAATTTTGAAGCGTGACATGTTGGCTATCACTTTACTCAGCGTAACATTATCTTTCACAATATAAAGAAAAATTGGGCTAACGTTACTGTTGTTTTTTTTAAATAAAAAACGTGTATTTTTTTCCAAAAGAAGTGCGCTTGTAAGACCGCTGCACAAATATGGTGTGACAGAAAGTATTACAATGACCGCCATTTTATTCTATAAAGTGTTAGAAAATAAATATAATGTTTGGGGGTTCTAAGTAATTTTCTAGCAAAAAAAAATGAATTGCTTAATTACTGAAAAATTACTTAAAAAAATAAAATAAAAATAAAAGCTATTCCAAAAAAAAGGCTATATGAAGCTATTTAAACCAGCCACCCCACACTCCGCATTAGGCAAAAGGCGCCATATGACGGCTGCAAACACTTCCTTCTCTCCTCCACTTTGGGAAGGAGATGGGCGGGCAGTAAAAACAGGCGGGAAGCCCTATTAGCATTGCTGGTTTTCTTCTTGTCATACTAACGGCCACCACAAGATGGCACCAGATCACAGAAGGAAGCATAGGCCTGCAGAAGGCCGCAAAGCCGCGGCCTCAATTACCAGCGCGGCGGGGGGGGGGGGGGCACGGAGACGCAGGATACCCCAGCTGTGCTGCCCCAGCCGCCAGGTCGCTAATTCTAGTCGCAATTGCGACCTGGCGCCTGGGGTTTGTCGAACCCTGTCGTAAGAATTGGTATGGTTCTGAAATAGACAGGACTTCAAAAAGGTATAAGAATTTGGGTAAAATAGCCATCTTGATTAGATTTATTTTGACCATTAAGGAGAAGGAGCTAGAGGACCATTGTGTTTAATAATTCAATAACCTGTTTCAGTAACGGAGGGAAGTTAGATGTAAAAAAATCTGTTATTTTAGCTGTAAATTGTATTCCTAGGTATGGGAGTTGATGTGGTGGCCATGCAGAGAGTGAGTTTTTAGCAAGTTGAAGTTTAGCAGGAGATAAGGAGATGTTGAGTGCAGTTTGAATATTTGGTAATTAACTGTCAGACCTGAAGTGAAAAACGGTCTAAGATAGAAAGGAGATTAGGTGCTGCGATATAGGGAGAGGTCATAAAAAGCAAGATAGCATCAGCAAAAATGCAGACTTTATGAGGATATTAGCCTAATTCAATACCTTTAATGTTTGGGTCCAATCTAATCAATTGGACATTGATGATGAGAGCAAAAAAGTGGGGAAAGAGGACATCCTTGACGGGTGCCACTTCCAATAGGAAATAGGTCAGATTTAAAACCGGCATGTTTGATATATGCTTTCAGTTTATCGTATAAGGGAAGAAATTCACTTAAAAAAATGAGGTCCAAACCTATTGAAGATAGGACCCTGTAGACTGTCAAAAGTTTTTCTAATATTGAGGAAAAGAAAACATGCTGGTAAACATCAAGATTTGGCTGCATGAGCAAGTAACGAAGCTCTGCGAACATTGTCACCTGCTTGGCATAGAGGGATAAACTCAACTTGATCATGATGAATAAGTTCACCTATCACCTGATTTAAAAAGAGGAAGTAAACTCTGCACTCCTTAATGCGATTTTCATCTGATGTCATATGAAAACGAATTTGCAATCCTTGCATAGTAGAATGCATACATAATCGCTGTTTATTTACTGTTTTTTAGTAGTTTGTAAAAAAAAAAAAAAAAAAAAAAAAAAATAATAATCTCCAGGGATTCGGCAGCGCCATCTTAAGTACTGTTTGACTGATCTTTGGACTTAATTTCCGCCCTTCCTTGATTCCCCCGCTATAATCTCACGCATTTGCACAATCGTTTATTATCCAAGCCTCTTTCGCAAGATGATTGCCGCTATAGGAGTCAGTTTACTCCCCCATGTCACACAGTCACAAGGGCCAATTAATGAAGATTAGTGCCCAGTCTCGCGAGTCTGCAAAGCTGCCACAGACGGCGGAACACTCGTTAATGCTATGGATGGGGAAAGGGCACACAGAGTGTGCCGTGAATTGCAGGACAGAAATCGCATGCGACGGTGACGTAATCAAACTTTACAGGACGGATTGCAAGAAATTGAAACAAGTAAGAAGAATTTCACAGGCAGCAATCAATAGGTTTATTTATGAGGAGTACAGTGTGCTAAAGTTGCTTTGGAGAGTTTACAACCAAGGAGTGAAATAGGACGATAATTTGTCCAGGAGGTTGAATCATATTTAGGTTTAGGTAGCAGATTCTGAATGTGTCCCTTCAGCAATGAATTAAAGGCTTCAGTCAGGATATGAGTTAAAATATCAGAAAACTTCTTGTAATAAGCTGAAAACCCATCTGGGCCAAGATGCTTATTAGGTTTTAAAAGCTTTGATAGCCATACCAACTTCCGCTGCAGAAATTGGGCACTCAAGTCTTTCATGATGAGTATGGGAAAGTGTTGGAAGTGCGATATGTGAAAAAAGGGCATCAGCAGCTGTGTGATCAAAGTTATAGTTTGAGGAGTATAATTTAGCAAGATTTAACCACTTCAATACAGGGCATTTTTACCCCCTTCTTGCCCGGACCAATTTTTAGTTTTCAGTGCTTTTGCACTTTGAATGACAATTGCGCGGTCATACAACACTGTACCTAAATCTTTAGGTTTTTCTTTTGGTGGTATTTGATCATCTCTGCGGTTTTTTTATTTTTTGCGCTATAAAACAAAAGAAGAAGAGCGACAATTTTGAAAAAAACACAATATTTTTTACTTAATAAATATAAAATTTTTATTTTATTTGTTTAAAAAAAAAAAAACTCCTCAGTTTAGACCGATATGTATTCTACATATTTTTGGGTAAAAAAAAAAAAAAGAGAAAAAAAATCGCAATAAGCCATATAATATCCTGATGACACACGTTGGTGGAGAAACGTCGGGCGAGTGGAGGAAGGCTGATGCAGTATTGCTGCTGGATGGTCAGACGGATGAGCGCCATCTGATGGGTAGGAAGCGCTGGTCGCTTTCCTGATTACATGCTTGTCTTTTAAAGTTTACATGCGAGTGCATTCATACACATTTTGCTAATAAATCTTCATTTGATGGGATGTCTGTGCAATGAGTTGTGTTCTTTTCATTTTGTTTACACATGTTCTCATTGGCTTGCTATTCTAAGCACACCTCAAATTGAATTGGTCCGCAGAGAGAGGATTGGCAGATGATTTCTTTTAAAGATGAATTATCTGGTGAATTAAGAGTTCCAATGTTCCTTGGTTGGGAATATCATATATGTGCATTACCTATGTACTGACGGTAAGAGTCAGTGTGTTTGGGTGCTGGTGGCGGCTCTCTTACCTTTTCACTTGGTTTCCTCCTTTTTTCTGGACTGGATCTACATCCCAATTGCTACATATTGGAGTAACATATTTGAACTTTTTTATTATTATTTTAGCGCTACACCTCAATTTTCATATATTATAGCAGAAAGTTATTTTTTTGTTTACAGCGCAAAAAATAAAAACTGCAGAGGTAATCAAATACCACCAAATGAAAGCTCTATTTGTATGGGAAAAAAAAAAAAAAAAGGACATCAATTTTATTTGGGTACAGAGTCGAACGACTGCGCAATTGTCAGTTAAAATAACACCGTGCCATATCGGAAAAAAAATGGACTGGTCATGAAATGGCTAGAACTTTCCAGGGCTGAAGTATTTAAGAAAAAAAAAAAAAAAAAACATAAAAATTGTAACAAAAAAAAAAAAAAAAAACACCTAAGCACATAAAAACCCCCACCCCCTCAAAAACAATTGTGAGGTCCCCCACACGTACAAGCGTAAAAGCATGCATCGGGGCGCCTATGCATGAAAACGCACGTTATAAATCGCTGCACACGCCAGAGAGCAATAATTCTAGCACCAGACCTCCTCCGTAACACTAAACTGATGACCCATAGGAGGCTTTTAAAACATTGTCTATAGAAAATACAGGGTACTGACGTTTGTTGCCATTTCACAGGTGCACGGAAATTTTAAGTTTGACATGTTGGATATCTAGTTACCGTACTCTGTGCAACCTCATCTTTTATATTTTACCAAACAATTGGGTAATTAATTGCATTTTTGTGCCCTAAAATAAATCAGTGTTTTTTAGGGCATTTGTTTTTGTGCGTTTCCTTTGCGATTATATCGTGCGACATAAAAAAATAGGGATTTTTTTGTACTCACCGTAAAATCCTTTTCTCGTTCGTCCATGGACGGACACAGCTCCTTAAATCTTGACAAAGTGGGTTATGTTCCTGTTCATAGGAGAGGACTAGGCAGAACAGGTTAGTTATCTTAAAACATGTAACTTTAACAGAGTTGAACAGCCCCGCCCAGGGGGCTGTCCCTCCGTACATAACCCTCCTACCTGCAGTCAGCAGCTTCAGTAAAGCAGTACAAACTAGAAAAGGAGGGGTGGGTGCTGTGTCCGTCCATAGACAAACGAGAAAAGGATTATACGGCGAGTACAAAAAATGCTATTTTCTCTTATCGTCCAAGGACGGACACAGCTCCTTAAATCTTGACAAAGTGGGAAGTCCCCAAGCAGTGTCAGAAAAAACAAGGGGTGGGAACAGCAATCAAAAGAAGCTCCTCACGGAGGAGTTGCAACCTCAAACAGCCGCCTGCAAAAACTTGCGGGAAAAGAAGCATCCAAAAGATGCTCTCACATCAACCTTGTAAAACGTTGTGAAAGTGTGAACAGACGACCAGGTCACCGTCTCGCACACTTTGAAGACAGATGCTATATGTCGAAAAGCCCAGAAAGCACCAATTGCCCTGGTTGAATGCGCCGTGACAGGAAATGTAAGCAGCCGATAGAGCCGGCACGCTCCTTTTGGCCCAACTTAGGATGAGAGCGACTACCGACGCTACGAACATCCAAAAGGAAACCTGATCAGACGCCCCTGAAGTCTCTGCGACCACTTGGAGAGGCACAGTCTGATCGCTCGAATATCAAGGACATCGATCGGTGGTCGAGATTCTTCCAGACCGTGAGGCTGGCGTCCGTCGTGATCACAGTCCTATGGAAAGGAAGGAACGACCTCATGTACCCAACAATTTCACCGCCGACTGGAGCGTCTGCAACTGCTCCAAAGGAAGGAAGACCTTCACCTCCAAAGAATTCAGGATAAAGTCTAGGGACTTCAGACACTGAGTCGGTACCAACACCGACTTCTGTATGTTCAGTACCCAACCAAAGTCCCGGAGGGTCTGACTGGCTATAGACATGTCCTCCTCTAATTCTGAGCCAAAAGCAGCTCTCAGAAGAACGCCCAAGTAGCACACGATACCAATGTCTCGCTGTCTCAGCAAAGCCCAGATCGGGGCGAGCACCTTGTGAACAAATCTGGGTGCCGACGCCAAGTCAAATCGCAAAGCGCAAAAAATTCAGATGGCTGTTGCAGATGGGGACATGCAAGTATGCGACCCTGGTGTCAGACGCCAGAATTCCCCAAAAACAATACGTACACACACTGTGTATGTGGTAATGCGTATGTTCATACTGTGGCGCCAAAGACGCGCAAGTCTTAGGAGTGTGGGAGGAAACCGGAGTACCTGGAGGAACCCCACGCAGACACGGAGAACATGCAGTTTCCAGGCAGACGGTGTCGGGTCCGGGTTTGAACCAGCGACCCTCTTGCTGCCAGGTGAGGGAGTTAATCACTACCCCACTGTGCTGCCCTACAAGGTAATGAGGGCCCTGAGGTCCAAGATTGGACGGACACCGTCCTTCCGTGGGACAACCAACAGATTCAAATAGAATCCCTGAAACCCTTCCACCAGGGGCACAGGTAAAAATATTCTGCACCAGAGCAAGTCATGTACTGCTCCCATCAAGGCAGACCGACGTACTGGAAGTATAGGAAAAATTTGAGAGAAAGACTCTCTTCTTGTCCACCAAACTGGTCTCTTGTACCCCAAATTGACCACCTCGCAGAGAAGTCCACCGAGCTGCAAACTCACAAAATCACCCCCCCCCCCACCCTTAAGTCAGGCGGGGACAAAATACCATGCATAGCATAGAATGTCAGCTGGCACATTCGTGCACGCACCCAGGGACGCTTCTGTCCCCCAGCTAGAGCCTTGTCAGCCCGGGAGGATCTACTGATGAAAATACCGCTACTGCGCGGAATCGGAGGGCCCCGGATAACAGCGCGGCTCCTTCCCCAGAGGACTGTGAGAGAAGAGTGCTCTTACCTCCAGTGACATCTTAATATCGTCCGGCGAGGTACCAAAAAACCTCAGAGAGGCAATCTGCCAGAGCTCACTTGGGAGCTTAGCCAGCGGACCAGCATTCCAGCCAATCAAGTGGCGCAGCACCACCACAGATACAGAGGTTCTGGAAATCATTACATACATACGCGCACACACACACACACACACACACAGAGCATGTATTAGTGTATACGGTTTTACCGTGGCGCCGAAGGCGCGCGTCTTTGGAGTGTGGGAGGAAACCGGATCACCGGAGGAAACCCACGCAGACACAGGGAAAACATGCAAACCCCAAGCAAACTGCGACGGGGCCATTTTAAATACACACACTGTGTATGTATAAGTGCATATGTGTTTACCGTGGTGCAGAAGGCGCGCATGCCTTTGGGGAGTGGGAGGAAACCGGAGTACCCGGAGGAAACCCACGCAGACACAGGGAGAACATGCAAACTCCAGGCAGGTGGTGTCGGGGTCCTGGTTCGAACCAGTGACCCTCTTGCTGCCAGGTGAGGGAGTTAACCACCACATCACTGTGCTGCCCCACATGGAAAGTCGCAGCCATATATAGGTCGCAATACTGACCCCAGCATCACCGCCTTGGACCTCCTATCAGAAGGGTCCTGTATGATAACGGACCGCCATGCGCTGGGGAACCACAAAGACCTCTGCGGCCGTTTCCATTCCTTATGTATGAACCATCAAGAAAAAAAACGCCACAAAGCGGGTAGATTTGTGTGACCTAAGGGAGACAGACTCCTCTGCGGAAGTCCCAGCTGGAGAGTGTCCCACACAGCATCAGAAGTGCACTCAGAAGTGCCCGGACAAACATTTCCCAGAAGATGGCGGGAGGAGGGGGCACTTTCTTACCCCCCTTATGCCCGCAATCCGTTTCTACCTTGGCAACAAAAGGTTCCAGGACCATCTATAATGTATCCAAGGAAACCACAGGTGCAGGGGCACCATTTGCTGCCTCTGGCAATGTATGGGGAAGAAAGGTCACATACTGACTCCATAAAAACGCCCACTGACAGCCCTCAGGGACCAAGTGAAACACACATAAGAGTCCACCCTCCATGCTGACTGACCGGGGGGATAACCCAGGGGACTCACCGCCCAGAAGGAGACCGCTCAGCACCACTGCCCGCCTTGTACACACAGCGCGTGTGTGATGAAGAAGCTGTGAGGAGAAGATACTGCGCTGTTCAGAAGCCAGTGCTAGAGGCCAAACCCACCCCAAAATGGCCGCTAGATGCCTCAGATGTAAAAGGGAGCGGACCACAAGAAAATGGCCGCCCACAATACCGACCTGCACCACAGCGCGGCTACAAGAAAATGGCTGCCAATGGAAGTTTAAATACAGAAAAAAAAACAAAAAAACAAACACACTAAAAATGGCGGCAGCGCCGCAAAAAATGGCACCCGAGGCCAGGGATGTGAACGAGAAGGCCTGCAGAGACTTCCCAGGAGACAGACCCCCCTCACAGAAAGCGGACCCTGGCTCCCCACGGTCCCCCACAGGGACTCAGAGCCCCCCCACAGGTACACACCGGATGCAGCGGGCCCTAGGGCAGGAGGGGAAAGGGCGACAGAGCAGGGAAAGGGAGGACCACTAAATCCCGGGAATGCCCAGCTGGTTCCATCCTGCCGAGACAGGAGGAACCGTACTTACCCGCCCTTGCGAGGACAAGCTGGCGCGTCCCTGACAGACCCACAACCGAAGGTACGGAGTAGCTGTCGGCCCGGTCCACTGTGAGTGAGACAACAAACAATATGTGGACCCTGTAGCACGTGCTCACCAGCCACCCCTGGAGCCATGGGGTATGTCGTGGTCAGAACCAAGCACGAAGCAACGGACTGACACGCTCGATGGCCGGAACTGGGAAGACTACAAGGATCTATATATCCGGCCTGTCGCCCAGCCGGCAGTTGATAGAAGATATCCAAAAAATTCTTCAGGACTCTGTACGTTGTGGCAGAAAACCAGCGCAAAGCTAGGGACTGGCACACTCTCTGGCCGGAACTGGGAAGACTCCAAGGATCTATAGTATCCAGCCTGTCGCTCAGCCGGCAGTTGATGGAAGATATTACAAAAAAATAAAAATAAAAAATTCTTTAGGACTCTGGGCCCAAAAGGGAGCCACGTCCTTCTCCTCTGCTAGGCAGAAAAAAAACTGAAGCTGCTGACTGCAGGTAGGAGGGTTATGTACCCTGGGTGGGGCTGTTCAACTCTGTTAAAGTTACATGTTTTAAGATAACTAACATGTTCTGCCTAGTCCTCTCCTATGAACAGGAACATAACCCACTTTGTCAAGATTTAAGGAGCTGTGCCCGTCCATGGACGATAAGAGAAATTTAAACTACCACTATTTTATTCTCTAGAGTGCCTGCTTTTAGAAAATATATCATGTTTTGGCAGGGAGGTTATGTAACCTTCAGGCCTTATTTTATTTTTTTTAAAAGTGCAAAAAGACATAAAAATAGGATTTTTGCACTCACCGTAAAAACCGTTTCTCTGACGTCCATTAACTGACACAGCTCTAATACTGAAACACGTGGGTATATGTCCCTGCTCGCAGGAGAAGATCTAGGCAGAATGTTAGATGTTAGCAACATACATTCTAGAACAAACCAGAGCTGAACAGCCCCGCCCAGGGGGGCGGTCCCTCCTGGCATAACCCTCCTACCTGCAGCCAGCAGACTCAGTTCGTAACAAAGCAGTACAAACCTTAACCACTTGTCCCCCGCCCACTGTCAATTGACGGCGGGCGGAGGATACTCTCGTTCTGGGAGGACGTCATATGACGTCCTCCCTTTAAAACGAGCTAGGAGGCGCGCGCTCGCCGCCAGCGGCGCGCGCGCCCGCCGCGTTCACAAGGCCCGGGTAAGCGTGCCCGGCGGCCGCGATTGCCGCCGGGCACCCGCGATTGCCCGGGAAACGAGCAGGAAAGTGGATCTCTGTGTGTAAACACAGAGATCCACGTCCTGTGAGGGAGAGGGGACCGATGGTGTGTCCCTTGTACATAGGGACAACCATCGGTCACCTCCCCCAGGCAGTCACCTCCCCCCACAGTAAGAACACATTGAGGGAACATATTTAACCCCTTCCCGCCCCCTAGTGGTTAACCCCTTCCCTGCCAATCACATTTATACAGTAATCAATGCATTTTTATAGCAGGGATCGCTGTATAAACGTGAATGGTCCCAAAAATGTGTCAAAAGTGTCCGATGTGTCCGCCGCAATATCGCAGTTACAATAAAAAAAAAAATCGCAGATCGCCGCCATTACTAATAAAAAAAGAAATAAAAAAAAATAAATGCTATAAATCTATCCCCTATTTTGTAGACGCTATAACTTTTGCGCAAACCAATCAATACGCGCTTATTGCGATTTTTTTTTTTTTTTTTTAAACAAAAATATGTAGAAGAATACGTATCGGCCTAAACTGAGGAAAATTTTAATTGGGAAAAAAAAAAAAATGGGTGTTTATTATAGCAAAAAGTAAAAACCGCAGAGGTGATCATATACCACCAAAAGAAAGCTCTATTTGTGGGAAAAAAAGGACGCAAATTTCGTTTGGGAGCCACATCGCACGACCGTGCAATTGTCATTCAAAGTGTGACAGCGCTGAAAGCTGAAAAATGGCTTGGGCAGGAAGGGGGTTTTCGTGCACGGTAGGGAGGTGGTTAAAGTGGTTGTAAACCCACTTTATAAACAAAGACCTACAGGTAAGCCAAGATTAACCCATTAAGCCTCGGACCATTTTGTAGCTAAAGGACCAGAGCTGTTTTCAGAATTTTGCACTGCGCTGCTTTAACTGTAAATTGTGCGAACATGCAATGTTGTACCGAAACAAAATTTGCGTCCTTTTTTTCCCACAAATAGAGCTTTCTTTTAATGGTATTTGATTGCCTCTGCGATTTTTATTTTTTGCGATATAAACGGAAAAAGACCGAAAATTTTGAAAAAAAATTATATTTTCTACTTTTTGTTATAAGAAAAATCGATTAAACTCAATTTTAGTCATACATTTAGGAAAAAATGTATTCAGCCACATGTCTTTAGTAAAAAAAAATGTCAATAAGCATATATTTATTGGTTTGCGCAAAAGTTATAGCGTCTACAAACTAGGGTACATTTTCTGGAATTTACACAGCTTTTAATTTATGACTGCCTATCTCATTTCTTGAGGTGCTAAAATGGCAGGGCAGTACAAAACCCCCCCAAATGACCCCATTTTGGAAAGAAGACACCCCAAGGAAATTGCTGAGAGGCATGTTGAGCCCATTGAATATTTTTTTTTTTTTGTCTCAAGTGATTAACTAGTTGGAGCCCCGGCCATTGTCAAATGACGGCCTCAAGGTGGCTCTTAAAATCCGGGAGGACGTCAATAGACGTCCTCGGCTCCTCCGGCCACTGGGGGGCGCGCGAGCGCCGCCGGCGGCACGCGCCCGGCGCGTCACTGACATGCCGATGCGCGTGCCTGTCGGCCGCGATGTCCGCCAGGCACCCGCGATCGGTTGGTACAGAGACAAGGACATGGATCTGTGTGTGTAAACACACAGATCCATGTCCTGTCAGGGAGAGAGGAGACCGATGTGTGTCCCTTGTACATAGGGACACAGATCGGTCTCCTCCCCCAGTCACTCCCCTCCCCCCACAGTAGTAATCACTCCCAGGGCATACATTTAACCCCTTCCTCGCCCCCTAGTGTTAACCCCTTCCCTGCCAGTGTCATTTTTACAGTAACCAGTGCATTTTTATAGCACTGATCGCTGTATCAATGACAATGGTCCCAAAATGGTGTCAAAAGTGTCCGATGTGTCCGCCATAGTGTCGCAGTCACGATAAAAAAAATCGCTAATCGCCGCCATTACTAGTAAAAAAAAATAAAATAATAAAAATGCTATAAAACTATCCCCTATTTTGTAGACGCTATAACTTTTGTGCAAAGCAATCAATAAACGCTTAGTGCGATTTTTTTTTGACCAAAAATATGTAGAAGAATACGTATCGGACTAAACTGAGAAATTTTTTTTTTTTTTTTTAAATTGGGATATTTATTATAGCAAAAAGTAATAAATATTGTGTTTTTTTTTCAAAATCGTCGCTCTTTTTTTGTTTATAGCGCAAAAAATAAAAACCGCAGAGGTGATCAAATACCACCAAAAGAAAGCTCTATTTGTGGGAAAAAAGGACATCAATTTTGTTTGGGAGCCACATCGCACGACCGCGCAATTGTCATTCAAAGCGACGCAGTGCCGAAAGCTGAAATTTCACCTGGGCAGGAAGGGGGTTTATGTGCCCAGTAAGCAAGTGGATAATGACTAAAAAAAATAAAAAATTACAAAAAGTTGTCACTAAATGATATATTGCTCACACATGCCATGGTTATATGTGGAATTGCACCCCAAAATACATTTTGCTGCTTCTCCTGAGTACGGGGATACCACATGTGTGGGACTTTTTGGGAGCCTAGCCGCGTACGGGCCCCCGAAAACCAAGCACCGCCTTCAGGATTTCTAAGGGCGCAAATTTTTGATTTCACTACCTATCACAGTTTCGAAGGCCATAAAATGCCAAAATAGCACAAACCCCCCCAAGTGACCCCATTTTGGAAAGTAGACACCCCAAGCTATTTGCTGAGAGGCATGGTGAGGATTTTACAGCTCTCATTTGTTTTTGAAAATGAAGAAAGAAAAAAAGATTATATATATATATATTTTTTTTTTTTCAAAACTTTGTGACAAAAAGCGAGATCTGCAAAATACTCACCATACCTCTCAGCAAATAGCTTGGGGTGTCTACTTTCCAAAATGGGGTCATTTGGGGGGGGTTTGAACTGTTCTGGCATTTTATACACAACATTAGGAAGCTTACATCCACTCTTCTAACCACTTGAAGACAAAGCCCTTTTTGACACTTTTTGTTTACATGAAAACATATTTTTTTCTTGCAAGAAAATTATGTTGAACCCCCAAACATTATATATATTTTTAAAGCAAAGGCCCTACAGATTAAAATGGTGGGTGTTGCATTTTTTTTTTCTACACAGTATTTGCGCAGCGATTTTTCAAACGCATTTTTTGGGGAAAAAAATACACTTTTTTTTCATTTTAATGCACTAAAACACACTATATTGCCCAAATGTTTGATGAAATAAAAAAAGATGATCTTAGGCCGAGTACATAGATACCAAACACGACAAGCTTTAAAATTTTGCACAAACGCGCATTGGCGACAAACTACATACATTTTTAAAAGCCTTTACAGGTTACCACGTTAGATTTACAGAGGAGGTCTACTGCTAAAATTACTGCCCTCGATCTGACCTTCGCGGTGATACCTCACATGCATGGTGCAATTGCTGTTTACATATGACGCCAGACCGACGCTTGCGTTCGCCATTGGGCAAGAGCAGGGCAGGACAGGGGTGCTTTTTTTTTTTTTTTTTTTTTTTTTTTTTTTTTTTTTTTATTATTAATTTTGCTATTTTATTTTTAAACTGTTGCTTCCATATTTTTTTTTTTATTGTTATCTCAGGTAGTTAGTGACAGGTAGGGCCGAAACAACTAATCAACAACTAATCGATTATGAAATTAATCGATTACCATTTTCATAATCGATTAATCGGCCAGTAACATAATGGGGTTAAAAAATAACTAAAATGAGCTCTTTATAGTACAAAAAGAGCAAATTGCTACAGTAAATATTACTTACACTGTCCCACAGTAAAAAATGAACCCCTTACAGTAGATTATTTGCTCTTTTTGTACTAATTTTAGTTTTTTTTTAACCCTATTATGTTACTAAACATCTAAGGCCTGGGTCACACCTCTGTGTTTTTTGGTGCTTTTTGCAGAAACACGCTACAGTTCATTTACATGGTTTCCTATGGGACACGTTCACATCCATGATTTTTTTCAGCTGCTGCGTATTTGGAAAGGGCAAGGACTTTTTTTTTTTTAACAGAAAACAATGCCATTTTGTTTTTTTGGTTCAATATACTTCAATGGAGAAGCTGCAGAAAATCATGTAATGCGTTTTTGCGGCAATTTGTGTTTTTTTAATCTGCCCAACAACAAATTGGCCCAAAAAATTGCAAATATGCAAATCGCAGCAAAATTCCTTTTTTTTTTTTTTTTTTTTTAGGTTATTAACCGAATAATCAATTAATCGAAACAATAAATCGGCCAACTAATCGATTATGAAAATAATCGTTAGTTGCAGCCCTAGTGACAGGTACTCTTTATTTGAAAAAACAGGGGTCTATTGGACCCTAGATCTTTCCTCTGCCCTCAAAGCATCTAACCACACCAAGATCGGTGTGATAAAATGCTTTCCCAATTTCCCAATGGCGCTTTTTATATCCGGGGGGGGGGGGACATTCCCTCCCACTGCTTGTAAAAGCAGTGCAGAGGCTAATTAGCCACTAGGATTGCTTTTACATGAAAGCCGGCCGCTGGCTGAAAAGAATGATACCAAGATGATACCTAAACCCGCAGGCATCATTCTGGTATAAACATTCAAAGTCCAGCAACATACCAGTACGTTGCTGGTCCTTGTTGGACATGTATTGTAATCTTTTTTTTTCATGCAGCCTGTTGGCTGAACGAAAAAAAAAGATTGATCGGTGGGTATGCCCACCATTAGAATACCGCCCTTCATCCACCCACTTCTAATGATGGGCATACATGCACCATTTATATATGCCGAAGCATGGGGGCATCTTCCCGCAAAAGTTATGCCGCGTACACATGGTCAGACTTTTCCTGCTGGGGATGCTAGTATAGATCTGATCTGTTCAGATACTATACCACTAAGGGAGGTGTATGCTTCACGCGTGGGTGTTAGCGTTACTGGCACTAACCTGACGCTGCCTGGGGTGTGAAGCAGACCCTCTCTGATGCTAAAACCTAATTGATATCACCCGCCGGGCGATCAGGGGGTTAAACCTTTATTGGGTTATATACACGGCGGGTGCCCTGACACTATAAAAAGCAAACTAACTAACCAGCGTCACCCGTAACACTTATATGGTGATTACTGGTGAAAGGGTTAACTAGGGGCAATTAGAGGGTTAAACCTTTATTAGATAATATATGGGGGTACCTGACGCTATAAAAACCTGCGGCAAACCTAAAAAAAATTACTGGCTACCGATCGGCATCACCGACACTAAGACAGCGATCAGAAAAACTATCGCTTAGCGACAGTGGTGATAGGGGGTGAAAGGGTTACCTGGGGGGCGATCAAGGGGGTTAAACCTTTATTAGGTAATATATGGGGGTATCCGACGCTATAAACACCTGCGGCGAACCTAAAAAAAATTACTGGCTACCGATCGGCATCACCAACGCTAAGACAGCGATCAGAAAAACGATTGCTTAGCGACAGTGGTGATAGGGGGTGAAAGGGTTACCTGGGGGGCGATCAAGGGGATTAAACCTTTATTAGGTAATATATGGGGGTACCTGACGCTATAAAAACCTGCGGCGAACCTAAAAAAAATAACTGTCTACCGATCTGCATCACCGACGCTAAGACAGCGATCAGAAAAATGATCGCTTAGTGACAGTGGTGATAGGGGGTAAAAGGGTTATCTGGGGGGCGATCAGGGGGTTAAACCTTTATGGGGGGGGGTTAGGGGGCTACACTGGACCTAAAACTAACTTTAGTGACACTTTTACAGTCACAAATGTCACTGATTGCAGTGACCATTTATTTACTGATCACTGCAATCAGTGACACTGTGACTGGGGGCTGATCTGGGGGGGCCTGGGGGGGCGATTTATGTGCCTATGTGTCCTGGTGTCAGTGTAGTGTTTTGTGCACTAACCTGCATCTTCTCCTGTACGGCGCTCGGTATATGTGAGCGCCGCAGGAGAGATGACATCACTTCCTCTGCCTGTGTTTACATTACACAGGCAGGGGAATGATTTGATTCGATTCGCTGGGAGCAATCGAGAGGGGGTGGCCGGAATTTAACGGCTGTCCCCTCATCCCTGATCGCTCCCAATGGAATTACGGCCGCTCACTGTAAAGAAGGGGGGTCCGATCAGACCCCCCAACTATACAAAGGCAGTCACGTACATATACGTGATTCTGCCTGTCGGTGCCATTCTGCCGACGTATATTTACAGTGGGCGGTCGTTAAGTGGTTAAGGCTTACCTGTAGGTGCATGAAATATCTCCTTAACCTACACGGTTAAGGAGATATTTGCATTTAAAAGCGGCGACGCTGCCCCATTCACAAATTCGGCTAGGTCGCAGAATTCGACGACGTCGCCGAATTCGACGGCTCATGCGCGCATGCGCGGAGTCACGTCTTCGCCGCTCCGGCCAATCACAGCGCCGGAGCGGCGCTGTGATTGGCTGGAGCAGCGATACCCGGAAGTAACCTTCCGGCTATCGCCACAGCGATGGATGCGGCTGAAGAGGGAGACGAGGACGGCTTCGGGGGCCCCCAATCTAAGGTAAGTGATGCATAATGAGCTATTATGCTAGTCATATTAGCTCATTATGCCTTTCTCTTACAGCTAGTGTAAGAAAAAAAAAAAAAAATTATGAGGGTTTACAACCACTTTAACCCACTCAACCGGGTTGAGTGAAAGCACGTTGGTATTCTGTTCACGCTCACCTCCGAATCCTTCCTCTGGTTGCGGTTATATTCTCTTCCCTTTCCTGGCAGAAGACTTCCAGCACCGATTCCGCCCCCACCGGTTCTCATTTTGTTGTTGACACTAAGAGAACCAGTGGCCTCCATCTTCTACGACGAAAGCAATTGTCGCGAGAGTTCCCGCAGCGACATGCTGGTGTACTGTCATATTTTGCTCCCTATCGCAGAATGCTGCGGAAGTGACGTTGCGGGTGTAGCAGTAAAACGTGTATGCCTTGAAATTCTGCATCCCATGCCGCTACTGCGCATGTGCCGATTTCAGACGATAGAAATCGAGCGCAGAGCAGCTCACAAAGAATACAGCTTACCCGGATAAACTCCTCACTCGCCTACACAGGAAGACACGAGCGCCATTTGGCTAACAGCGGGACACGGCGAGGGCTCATGGCGGACACACATGCTGGCTTCGAGGAGGGGACAGCAACAAGCTGCTGTATCGCCAACACACAGGCTGGATGGTTGGCACAGCGGGCGTCAGACTGTATCTCACGGGGGGGGGGGGCAGTCTGTATCTCATTATCTCATGGGGGGGGTCAGTCTGTATCTCACGTGGGGGGGTCAGTCTGTATCTCACGTGGGGGGGGGGGTCAGTCTGTATCTCATGAGAGGGGGGGGTCAGTCTGTATCTCATGAGGGGGGGGTCAGTCTGTATCTCACGTGGGGGGGGGTCAGTCTGTATCTCACGTGGGGGGGGGGGTCAGTCTGTATCTCACGTGGGGGGGGGGTCAGTCTGTATGTCTGTATCTCATGAGGGGGGGTCAGTCTGTATCTCATGAGGGGGGGGGTCAGTCTGTATCTCATGAGGGGGGGTCAGTCTGTATCTCATGAGGGGGGGGGTCAGTCTGTATCTCATGAGGGGGGGGGGGTCAGTCTGTATCTCATGAGGGGGGGGGGGTCAGTCTGTATCTCATGAGGGGGGGGGGGTCAGTCTGTATCTCATGAGGGGGGGGGGGTCAGTCTGTATCTCATGAGGGGGGGTCAGTCTGTATCTCATGAGGGGGGGGGTCAGTCTGTATCTCATGAGGGGGGGTCAGTCTGTATCTCATGAGGGGGGGGGTCAGTCTGTATCTCATGAGGGGGGGGGGGTCAGTCTGTATCTCATGAGGGGGGGGGGGGTCAGTCTGTATCTCATGAGGGGGGGGGGGTCAGTCTGTATCTCATGAGGGGGGGGGGGGTCAGTCTGTATCTCATGAGGGGGGGGGGTCAGTCTGTATCTCATGAGGGGGGGGGGGGTCAGTCTGTATCTCATGAGGGGGGGGGTCAGTCTGTATCTCATGAGGGGGGGGGGGTCAGTCTGTATCTCATGAGGGGGGGGGGGGGTCAGTCTGTATCTCATGAGGGGGGGGGGGTCAGTCTGTATCTCATGAGGGGGGGGGGGGTCAGTCTGTATCTCATGAGGGGGGGGGGGGTCAGTCTGTATCTCATGAGGGGGGGGGGTCAGTCTGTATCTCATGAGGGGGGGGGTCAGTCTGTATCTCACATGAGGGGGGGGGTCAGTCTGTATCTCACGTGAGGGGGGGGGTCAGTCTGTATCTCACGTGGAGGGGGGGGTCAGTCTGTATCTCACGTGGAGGGGGGGGTCAGTCTGTATCTCACGTGGGGGGGGAGGTCAGTCTGTATCTCACGTGGGGGGGGAGGTCAGTCTGTATCTCACGTGGGGGGGGGTCAGTCTGTATCTCACGTGGGGGGGGGGGTCAGTCTGTATCTCACGTGGAGGGGGGGTCAGTCTGTATCTCACGTGGAGGGGGGGTCAGTCTGTATCTAATGGAGAGGGGGGGGTCAGTCTGTACCTCATGGAGAGGGGGGGGGTCAGTGTGTATCTCACGTGGAGGGGGGGGTCAGTCTGTATCTCACGTGGGGGGTCAGTCTGTATCTCACGTGGGGGGTCAGTCTGTATCTCACGTGGGGGGTCAGTCTGTATCTCACGTGGGGGGTCAGTCTGTATCTCACGTGGAGGGGGGGTCAGTCTGTATCTCACGTGGAGGGGGGGTCAGTCTGTATCTAATGGAGAGGGGGGGTCAGTCTGTACCTCATGGAGAGGGGGGGGGTCAGTCTGTACCTCATGGAGAGGGGGGGGGGTCAGTCTGTACCTCATGGAGAGGGGGGGGTCAGTCTGTATCTCATGGAGAGGGGGGGGGTCAGTCTGTATCTCATGGAGAGGGGGGGGGTCAGTCTGTATCTCATGGAGAGGGGGGGGTCAGTCTGTATCTCATGGAGGGGGGGGGGGTCAGTCTGTATCTCATGGAGAGGGGGGGGGTCAGTCTGTATCTCATGGAGAGGGGGGGGTCAGTCTGTATCTCATGGAGAGGGGGGGGGTCAGTCTGTATCTCATGGAGAGGGGGGGGGTCAGTCTGTATCTCATGGAGAGGGGGGGGGTCAGTCTGTATCTCATGGAGAGGGGGGGGGTCAGTCTGTATCTCATGGAGGGGGGGGGGGTCAGTCTGTATCTCATGGAGAGGGGGGGGTCAGTCTGTATCTCATGGAGAGGGGGGGGTCAGTCTGTATCTCATGGAGAGGGGGGGGGTCAGTCTGTATCTCATGGAGAGGGGGGGGGTCAGTCTGTATCTCATGGAGAGGGGGGGGTCAGTCTGTATCTCATGGAGAGGGGGGGGGTCAGTCTGTATCTCATGGAGGGGGGGGCAGGTCAGTCTGTATCTCATGGAAAGGGGGGGGCGGGTCAGTCTGTATGTCACAGGAGGGGGTGGAGCCCATGGGTCATAAGTTGAGAGGTGACTATCAGAGGTGTGGCTCTCTTGGTGGGGAGTGGGGGTCTGTTAGTGTGGGGTCAGTATTTAGTTTGTGGGGCAAATATTTGTGGGGGGGCAGTTTGGAGTTCAGGATCTTGTAGTGGGAGGTCAATGTTTAGTTTGTGGGATTAGGGTCTGTCAGTGGGGAGTGGTGGTCAGTAGTTTCGGGGGGAGGGTGGGGTCTGGATGCTGAATTTCACGGCCTTTAATATAAGAGGGGGTACAGATTTTCATGGCCTGTAATATTATAATGCCGCGTACACACGATCGTGATTCACGGCGGTAAAAAAAACGCCGTGAATCATGACATGAAAAACGAGGGAACGGCTTGTTCCCCCACACACGGTCGTTTTTTCCCGTCATTTTTTCTCTTGTCGAGAAAAACGACCGTGTGTAGGCTCTGTGGCAGTGTTTCCCTATGGGAAAACTGCCGCGGAAAAAAATGACGGGAAAAACGACAAGAAAAATTAGAACATGTTCTAATTTTTTCTCGTCGTTTTTAATGCCGTTTTTCACGTAGGGTAGTTTTTCTTGTTGGGGGAAAAAAAAATTAATTTTTCACGACGTGAAAAATGATCGTGTGTACGCGGCTTAAGAGTTTAATGCAGAATTTCATGGCCTGTAATATAAGAGGGGGATACCGATTTTCATGGCTTGTAATATTATAAGCGGGGGGGGGGATGCAGAATTTCATGGCCTGTAATATTATAATAGGTGATGCGGATTTTCACGGCCTGTAATATTATAAGAGGGGATACTGAATTTCCTGGCCTGCATTAGTACTATTGTGGGAGGACACAAACTTAACCCCCCCCCCCCAACTGCCATAGAGGGGTAAAAAAAAGCAAGCCGGGTAGCAGTTATCATTGTCATTAGTTGGGAGTGACGTGTATTAGTGTCAGGGGCTCAGTCTAGTGTTTCAGTTGGACGGGGTCAGTCTGAGGTGTCAGTAGTTTGTTGTGGGGTGTCGGTCTGGGGGGTGGTGATCTATCGGTCTGTGTAGCCAGTGGTCGGGGAAATTCCTAATTATTAGTGGTTTGGAGTAAGTAGGTTTCCTCACTCCTCAGCGTACTTATTATATTTCAATTAAACAATTTTTTACAAACTTTGTGATGGGGTTCACACTATTGTGAATTGGATGAGGGTTTCCCAGCATTCAATGCACACAGCAGGAGATTGTGACTGGCTCTCAATGGAGTCCTGTGCATCTTTTTGATTAGTTTCAGGTCTGAATTTATCCAAAATTTCGAGCTGAAATCGTACCTGAAACAGTGAATGGAGATGCACCCGACTCCTGCTGTGAGCCGCTGCATTCTCCATGTAAACACAGCCAGTGCTACATGGAAGTTTAAATCCCTGGCCCACCCATTTTTTAGTTAACCAAAGTTAAAGAGGTATGTTGCAATATATTTCTAAATTTGTCAGTTTCTGAGACTGCCCCTAGGGGTGATGGGTAGAATTAACTTGGTGAAAATGATCCTGTTGCCCAAAATTTTATATGCGGTGTGGCATGCCCCACTTTACATTCAGCTGAAGGTGTTTAAGCAGATGGAGGCTATTTTGAACTCCTTTGTATGGGGTTCCAGTAGGCATAAACTGGCATGGCATATTCTCAAAAATCCCACACAGGAGGGAGGCTGCTCCCTACCTGATTTGCAAGATTACTATGTGGCGGCGCAGTTGGCCCACCTGTATTATTTCAACACATCTGAGTCCCAGAGATATAGATCTCTGGTGTGTAATGCACCTGAGAGCCTATTTCACACACATATACAGGCGATATTTCGCAAAGATCGGGGTCATCACAAGTCTGTGAGTGTCGGGGTAAGCATGTTGTCACATCACCGAAAGATATGGGACATAGCCCTCAAAAAACAGAATAAACAGCATATTCACTCACACACCCCGTTATGGTTCAACGATCATTTGCCTGAGTTGAGGATGGCACCAGACACGCGGCTCTGGGCGAGGTATGGCATACTGTACCTATCACAGGTCACGACGGAAGCTGGACCTAAATCCTTTCAAGTCCTCAAAGAAGAGTTTTCTCTTCCACATGGATTACAGTTTTGATATCTTCAGCTCAGGCATGCGATTAGAGCACAGAGGTCCTCCCTTACAATCACCCTGGATACCCCACCTGTTTTAGATGTAATTTTCGGAGCTGAGTCAACTAGATTGATATCTAACCTGTACTATACTCTCCGAGTACTCAGAGTAAGGGGGGTGACACAGGCGGCCAAGATAGTGTGGGAACAAGACGTAGGATCAATTGAGAATTCAGATTGGGAGGAAGTGTTGGAGGGGGTTAAGGTAACTTTTCCTAAGTTATCGGACAGACTAACGCAACTGTATATAATACACCGCACATATCTCACGCCCCCGCAGTTAGCAAAGTTCCAACCTACAAGAAGCCCTTTGTGCCCCAGGTGCTTGTCAGACCCTGGCACGTTCTATCACATAGTATGGAGTTGCCCACAGATACAGGCATATTGGATGCAGGTGATTCGGTTCCTGCATGACAATATGGGTTCCCCGGTGGGTCTGGACCCCAGGACGTGTCTCCTGGGTCTTTTCCCAGACGCTGGACTTGACAAATATTTAACTATATTTCTATCTGAAACACTGTTCCTGGCTAGGAAGGTGATTGCAAAAGCTTGGTTGCAGGCCCTTCCCCCAACACTACATACCTGGAAAAGAGAAATTAATGCTATTTTGTCATATAGGAAGCTGATGTTTATACACAGAGGACGCCCTCAAAAGTTCTCACAAATATGGGATAGATGGTTGGAGGATGGTGAGACATGCTCTACGTAAAATATGCACTAAGGGTTGTGGCAGATGAGGCAGGCCTTTGACTGTCATGAATGACAGGGTTATTCTCATGGTGTACCACCAACGTACCTAATTGTGATTATCTCTCTGTTTGTTTACCTGTGTAATGTTCTACAGATATCCTGTGCAAGTGATTTACATGTATACTTGTTTAACATGTGTGCAACTCAATAAACATGCCTTTTTGGTTAAAAAAAAAAAATTGTCAGTTTCTGACTCTTCGATTTTATTTTTTTCAGCTTCCCCCATCTGTTTTGGTTGTCTTCATGCAGATCTGCAGTTTTCTCATCCACCCATGATTGGCCGTGTACTTTTGGAGTGGAAATGTATATATCAATTCTTTATGCAGCTCACCTTTCCATTTTTCCAATCTTGTATCATCTGTCAGCAGAAATGGCATTACAATCAAGCTGACCTGGCCCACCCTTCCTTTCCTAATCCTAGCTATTCTTTCTTAGGCCTGGTTCACACTGGGGCGACAAACGCTCCGACATTGGGAGCTCATGTCGCATGACGTGTGAAAATCAATGTTTCCCTATGAGAGCCGTCCTAACTGGTCCGACACATGTCGGTCCGACTTTGAAAATGCTCCCTGTACTACTTTGGTCCGACTTTGATCCGACTTCAGCCCATTGACTATCATTGAAGTCGGATCAATGTCGGACCGCAGTCTTGCATGGTCCGACTTTGGCATGCGACTTGTGCTGTACTGCTCTTGAGGGGGAACTCCAGGCCAAATTTTAAATAAAAAACCGGCGTGGATTCCCCTCCAGAGGCATACCAGGCCCTTGGGTCTGGTCTGGATTTAAACGGGCGCCCCTACGCCGAAAAAACGGCGTGGGGGGTCCCCCCAAAATCCAAACCAGACCCTTATCCGAGCACACAACCTGGCAGGCCGCAGGGGAAGAGGGGGGACGAGAGAGCGGCCCCCCTCCCTCCTGAACCGTACCAGGCCGCATGCCCTCAACATGGGGGGTTTGGTGCTCTGGGGCAGGGGGGCGACCTGCGGCCCCCCCACCCCAGAGCATCCTGCCCCCATGTTGATGAGGACAGGGCCTCTTCCTGACAACCCTGGCCGTTGGTTGTCGGGGTCTGCGGGCGGGGGCTTATCGGAATCCGGGAGCCCCCTTTAATAAAGGGGGTCCCGGCCCCCCACCCTATGTGAATGAGTATGGGGTACATCGTACCCCTACCCATTCACCTGGTGGAAAAAAAAATGCAATAAAAAAACACTACACAGGTTTTCAAAGTAATTTATTGCACAGCTCCTGGGGTCTTCTTCCGACTTCCGGGGGTCTTTTCCGACTTCGAGGGTCTCCGGTGTCGTCTCCCGCTCTCCGGTTCTTTCCTCCGCCGGGCCTCCGCTAACTTCTTTTTAGCTCTCTTGCTAACAGAGGCCCTGTCTTCCCGTTGTCTCGTCCGGCTCTCCGTTGTCCTTCTGCCGGCCCCTCCACTAACTTCTTCGTAGCTCTTTCGCTAGTGGAGGGGTCGGGCTTCCCGTTGCCGTCTTCTTCCCTCTTCTCCTCGATGTTGACGCGTCACCTTCCTCCCGCTGTAATACTGGCTCTCCGCTCCGCTCCGCATTAATATAGGCTTCTCATGACGTCACAGTCACATGTTCCAGGGCACATGGCCCCGGAGCATGTGACTGTGACGTCATGAGAAGCCTATATTAATGCGGAGCGTCAACATCGAGGAGGAGAAGAGGGAAGAAGAAGCCGACGGCGACAGCGACGGGAAGACCGACCCCTCCACTAGCGAAAGAGCTACCTAGATGTTAGTGGAGGGGCCGGCAGAAGGACAACAGAGAGCCGGACGAGACAACGGGAAGACCGGGCCTCTGTTAGCAAGAGAGCTAAAAAGAAGTTAGCGGAGGCCCGGCGGAAGAAAGAACCGGAGAGCGCGGAGACGACACCGGAGACCCTCGAAGTCGGAAAAGACCCCCGGAAGTCGGAAGAAGAGCGCCGGAGTCGGAAGAAGACCCCCGGAGCTGTGCAATAAATTACTTTGAAAACCTGTGTAGTGTTTTTTTATTGCAATTTTTTTCCACCAGGTGAATGGATAGGGGTACGATGTACCCCATACTCATTCACATAGGGTGGGGGATCTGGGGCCCCCTTATTGAAGGGGGCTCCCGGATTTCGATAAGCCCCCCGCCCGCAGACCCCGACAACCAACGGCCAGGGTTGTCGGGAAGAGGCCCTGTCCTCATCAACATGGGGGCAGGGTGCTCTGGGGTGGGGGGGCCGCAGGTTGCCCCCCTGCCCCAGAGCACCAAACCCCCCATGTTGAGGGCATGCGGCCTGGTACGGTTCAGGAGGGAGGGGGGGCGCTCTCTCGTCCCCCCCTCTTCCCCTGCGGCCTGCCAGGTTGTGTGCTCGGATAAGGGTCTGGTTTGGATTTTGGGGGGACCCCCCACGCCGTTTTTTTCGGCGTAGGGGCGCCTGTTCAAATCCAGACCAGACCCAAGGGCCTGGTATGCCCCTGGAGGGGAACCCACGCCGTTTTTTTAATTAAAAATTTGGCCTGGAGTTCCCCTTCAAGATTCATACCAAACACAGTGCCTGATATTGGCGGGGATCCAAGTCGGATCCCCGTTCATTGAAAGTCGGACATATGTCGGCCTCATGTCGCAGGGCAAAGTCGGATCCAAAGTAGGACAGATGTCGTGTCGCACTAGTGTGAACCCGGCCTTAGGGATATTGGTGCTCAACTTTTTTTGGTAAACATTGTAATTAAAGAGGAGTTCCGCCTAAAAAAAAAAAAAAAAAAATTAAAAGTCAGCAGCTACAAATACTGCAGCTGCTGACTTTTAATAATCGGACACTTGCCTGTTCCAGCGATGCGGCGGAACGAAGCCCTGCTCATCTCCCCCTCCTCTACACGTTGCCGGCATTGTCACTGTGGGCGCCCGGCTGTGGCTTCACAGCCGGGCACGCACTGCACATGCGCGAGCTGCACTGCGCGCCGTGACTGGCGGAGCAATCACCTGTGACGTCCCAGATGATTGCGGAGAGGGAGGGGTAGAGGTGAGCTTACTTCTGCCGCGGCAGCCCGGAAGGAAGTGGGAGCTGGAACCCTCTAAAAGAGGGTTGCCCCATCCCCCGTTTTTGTTATTTAAAAAAAAAAAAAAAAACATGTTATACCTGTACTTACCTCCACTGTGCAGCTTGTTTTGCACACAGTGGCCCCGATCCTGGTCTTCTGGGGTCCCTCGGCGGCTGTTTCAGCTCCTCCCCGCAAGGACTCCACACCATAATGCGAGTGAGCTCGCATGGTGTGGAGTTACTGCGGGCGCGCTCCCGTGATACAGCAGCGGCCATAGCCGCCGACTGTATCACTCGGCCCTGCCCCCAAGCGTGCCGCGTCATTGGATGTGATTGACAGCAGCGCCAGCCAATGGCTGCGCTGCTTTCAATCCATCCAGTGTAGCCAATCAACGGCCGGGCTCAGGAACTCGGAGGATGACGGGAGCGAGCGCGGGACTTTCGAGGGGCCAGGTAAGTAAAATGGGGGCTCGGCATTGTCAAATGTTTTTTCACCTTAATGCATAGGATGCATTAAGGTGAAAAAACATGTACCTTTACAACCCCTTTAACCACTTCCTTCCGGGTCATAGTCATATGACGCCGGCAGGAACCCTCCCTCCGGGCGGGCGTCATATAACGTCCTTTTTTCCCCGGCTATCTATGGGGCGCACCCGCGGCACCGCTCGTGACCCGGTGCGCGTGCGGCCGCCGGGCACCCGCGATCACGGCAGGAGTGTGGATCTGTGTGTGTAAACACACAGATCCACCTGTCAACGGTGAGGAGACCGATGTGTGTTCCCAGTACAGAGGAACACAGATCGGTCTCATCACCTTGTGAGTCCCCTCCCCCTACAGTTACAATCACTCCCTAGGGAACATATTAACCCCTTGATCGCCCCCTAGTGTTAACCCCTTCCCTGTCAGTCACATTTACACAGTAATCGATGCAGTTTTATAGCACTAATCGCTGTATAAATGTGAATAATCCCAAAAACGTGTCAATAGTGTCCGATGTGTCCGCCGCAATGTCACAATAAAAATCGCAGATCGCCGCCATTACTAGTAAAAAAAATAAAAATGCCATAAATCTATCCCCTATTATGTAGACGCTATAACTTCTGCGCAAACCAATCAATATACGTTTATTGCAAAAAAAAATTACCAAAAATATGTAGAATACGTATCGGTCTAAACTTAGGAAAAAAATTGTTTTAAAAAAAAAAAATTGTGATATTTATTAAATCAAAAAGTAAAAAATATTGCATTTTTTTCAAATATGTCGCTCTTCTTTTGTTTATAGCGCAAAAAATAAAAACCGCAGAGGTGATCAAATACCACCAAAAGAAAGCTCTATTTGTGGGGAAAAAAGGACGTCAATTTTGGTTAGGTTCAACGTTGCACGACCGCGCAATTGTCAGTTAAAGCGACGCAGTGCTGCATCGCAAAAAGTCCTCTGGTCAGGAAGGGGGTAAATTCTTCCGGGGCTGAAGCGGTTAAAGTTGGGTGGAACTCCACTTTAAATACTTAAATGGACTATTGTATAGCTTGAGTCTTCCTGTCTGAGCTTTGGTGTCGGGTATTTATTTACTTTTATTTTTGTTTTCATGCCCCATTTTTTGAATAAAATTCCCTGTTTTTAAAGTTTAAAAATGATATGCTTTTAACATCTTTAAAATGGTCAGTGCCTATTTTTGCTCATATTTTTGTCTTGTTGCTTATTTCCTTAACTTTTGTCTTTCAGTTTGTTGTTTTGTTTTTGACCTCCGGGAGCCTTTATGACCATAGTATTGTTTGCTATCCAGCACTGTGCTACCTTTACACTGGGGGCGTCGGCGGTAAAGTGCCGCTATTTTTAGCGGCGCTTTACCGTCATTTTTGCGGCTTTTAACCGCCACTAGCGGCCGCAAAGCGCTTTTCCAGCAGCGCTGCCCATTGATTTAAATGGGCAGGAGCGCTTTAGAAGAGGTGTATTCACTGCTCCTACAGTGCCTCAAAGATGCGGCTAGCAGGACTTTTTTTTTTACCGTCCTGCCAGCGCACCACTCCAGTGTGAAAGCCTGAGAGAAGAGGCTCATTCTAGGCGCATTACGTGCGCTATTTTTAGCGCTATAGCGCCTCAGTGTGAAAGTAGCCTTCGGCTGGGTTCACACTGCACACTGGAGCGGCTCACAGCAGGGGGTCTAGTGAGTCCGTTCACCATTTTCAGGTCTGAATTTCAGCCCGAGTTTTTTGGCTGAAACAGAACAAAAGACGCACATAGAGAGCCGGTCACAATCTCCTGACATGCGAATTGAATGCGGAGAAACTCTCATCCAATTCGCACTAGTGTAAACCCTGCCTTAATTGGCAATTACTCGGTCATGCAATACTTTACCCAAATGTCTGGGGTCCAAAATTTGGCACAGAGATAGGAGAGGTCTACCTCTGGGGGCCTCTAGTATCCCTGTACCTAGCACTTCTGGGTTTTTGGTCAGCTTGGTGCAGTATGGGAAGCTTAGAGTGGGCACAGCTTGGGCCCTGAACATGTCCAGGGGTCCAAATTTGGCACAGCGTTGGGGGAAGACCTCCTTTTACCACCCCTAAAATTTTGGGGTCACTAGCCCGAATTGTTCTGGTCAACTTTTTCATGGGCCCCTTGGGAGTGTGTGGCCCTCAGGCAGTATCACGGCGCACTGAGTGTGACGAACGCGAGTGTCAGATCCCCACCCTCCGCGCTAACTTGCGTCGAAGGAACGGCCAACCTCACACTACGCTGGCACTTGCGTAACAATGCCCCTCTCAGCTGCGTCCAGCCCAAAGATTTTCCAGCTTGCGGGACGACAATCTAAGTGCCAGCAGCCTGAGAGTGATTGTTACCGGGTTAATGTCACAATTAACCCTTTACCTGCCACCACCAACAGGCATCAGGAAGCGTTGGTACTCCCATAAATTAATAATACCAATATTATAAGTTTAGTAGTGTTCTTCAAGAGGCAGGTTCGTTATAGCTTGCATTAAGAGTTTCAGAGGCAAGAGTAACACTTTTCAACATAAGGATTTATTTTGAAAAGGGTCAAGTTGATGCAATAAAATGTTACAGAAAAATATGTTTCAAGAGATAATACTATACAGCCACAAGGTTAAGGTAGAAATTAGAAGTAGAAGAATACTTGCAATTAAATGTCCAAAGGTTGAGCAATGTTTCCGGTTCTCCACTGGGCAGAGGTTCTTGCTTAAATGTCCAAACGATAGCTCTGCAGATGTTGTTTCTTTGATGGACAAGGAGAACTGCCTGTGCTCTCTGAGAGCTCCTTTTTCTCTCAAACTCCAGGGGGTGTTGACAGTGATCAGTGCCCAATCGGCGGGTCCTTCTAATGTAGGGGTGGGGTCCGGGGAGGTGCCCCACTCACGCCTACCTTATGTGCACTTCTTGAGATACATTTTCATAACTGCAACTGTACGTTTTACATACTAACAATCTTCATATTCTTATTCAGTGTTATTTAACTTTTCATTTGAATCCAAACATGACCAGCCTGTTGTCTCCAGTTGACCCAGGGGCAATAACGGTCACTACTCGGGTTCCCTATGGCCTAACCTATCCATGTCTGGACTTGACGCGTTACAAATTCTCTGAGGAGACTGAATATATTTATGTTAGGACTGTGGATTTTGTTATTCAAATGTTATGAAACATGTTGGATTTTTCATACTCAGTTCCTTGATGGACGCTGGAGGGTCACTCAGGGTTTTACGACCGTGTCTGTTAAGCTTCGGAGGTTTTACAAAGGTGACAGTTTTACGACCGGTCAGGAACTGCTAAGTCCCTTATCAAACCTAGCTTCCTCTGCCGAGATAAGGTGTGTTTAGTTAACCTTCTTTGAAGTAGAAGCTTGCCAGTGAGATAACCTTCTTTGCACTAGAATCCTCTGAGTTTGGAGGGGATGAGGGGGTTGGAGAGTTCAATTCAAATGTACAAGGTTTAGCTAACAAACTGTCATGGACGCCAGTCCCAACAAAATGGTTGCACTAATGCTCTAGGCATGTGTCCTATTTGTGAGATTGCCACACTGAGTACTCCACAAATCTCTGTACTCTTAACTATTTAACAGTACCTGCAGAGCGGGGCTCCTCAATGCCTGTAATACTTCATATTCCAATCGCACACTTTTCTGGATAAGCTCTCAAAGTTTGGGTGCTGCAGCAACAACCAGCTGGATACTGGTTCAAGTCAAAAAATTGTTTTCTCTTATCCATGGACTGACACAGCTGGATACTGTAAACGTGTGGGTATATGTCCCTGCTCGCAGGAGAAGATCTAGGCAGAATGTTAGATGTTAAAACATTCTAGAACAAACCCAGAGCTGAACAGCCACGCCCAGGGGGGTGGTCCCTCCGGACATTACCCTCCCACCTGCAGCTAGCAGACCTCAGTTTTTTTCTGCCTAGCAGAAGAAGACGTGGCTCTCTCAGGAGCCAGTCTCCTGGAAGATTTTACTTTTAAATTTTATTCCTTTGGGAATTTTTATTTTATTTTTGAGACCTTCAATCAACTGTTGGCTGGGCAACAGGTTGGGTACACTGGTATCCTCGTAGTCTTCCCTGTCTGACCATCGAGCGCGCTGATCCTCGCCTTGTGTGCGTGAGACTCAGTTCACGACATGCCCCATGACTCCAGGGGTGGCCGGGTTGCTTTTATGGTCCCGCGGTCCTCTCAAGATTGAACAGTACTTGACTGACTGTATCTCTCGCGGTGGACCGGGCCGACAGCTACGCAGTACGACTCTGTGATAGGTCTGTCTGAAACAAGTCAGTGGGTCCCTGAAAGGGACAGGTAAGTAGTCTCTCCTACTGCAGGTGAGTACATGCTGGCTGTGTTTCTGTGTGTGGGGGTTTCTCCCTGTCTCCCCCCCGTTATGCTGCTCTCTGCACCCTGTACTGGTGCTGTGCTTGGGGGTCACTCTGGCCTGGCTGGGCGCTCATGTCTGCAGTTTTTTCTGGTGTGTGAGGTGATTATTGCGTGCGCCATTGGCGCGCATTAGAGCCCCTCCTCAGCGTAGCCAGTGGGTGGACTGTATATTCACTGTATAGTGTAAAAGGTCTCAGAGGGTGGTGTTATGGAGTCTGATACACCTGCTCTCCACACTTGCCTGGGGCAACTGGCAGTGCTGCACAGTTAAACATGTTCATACGTGTCCTG
>JARGYO010000125.1:1962500-1990000 GCA_029206835.1 Rana muscosa
TTTACCTTCCTGCTGTCACATACCCCCCCTCTTGTTTTAACCTTGGGGTTGGAACACCAGCAATCAGGCATTCATGTACTCGAGACAAAGCATCCACATTCCCCATTTGAACGCCAGGGCGATGCTTTACTGTGAAGTTGAATTCCTGTAGGGCCAGGAACCACCTATTCACTCTTCTATTTGTCTCCTTGTTTTGAGCCATCCACTTTAACGGAGCGTGATCCGTAACCATGTCAAAGTGCCTACCTAGCAGATAGTACCGAAGGGAATCTAGAGCCCACTTCACCGCTAAACACTCCTTTTCAACCGTGGCGTAATTTACCTCATGGGACTTCAACTTCCTGCTGAGGTAAATGACTGGGTGCTCTTCCCCGTTCCAGACCTGGGACAATACTGCTCCTAACCCCACATCTGACGCATCACTTTGTACGACAAAGTCTTTAGAGAAGTCGGGTGAGTACAACACTGGCTGGCTACATAAGGCTTGTTTCAAGAATTGGAATGCTGCCTCCGCCTCGGGGGTCCATTTAATCATGACCGACCCTTTCCCTTTCGTCAGGTTGGTTAGGGGCACAGCCTTAGAAGCAAAGTGGGGAATGAAGCGCCGATAATAACCCGCGATTCCCAGAAAGGCTCGTACCTGCTTCTTGCTGTTGGGACGTGGCCAACTCTGGATGGCCTCGACTTTGTTGAGTTGGGGTTTTATTACTCCCCTGCCAATGGTGTACCCAAGATATTTGGCCTCCTCCTGCCCAATGGTACACTTCTTGGGGTTAGCCGTAAACCCCGCTTCCCGGATAGAGTCTAGGACTGCTTGCACTTTTGGCAGATGTGAGGCCCAATCTGTGCTATGGACAATTACGTCATCCAGGTAAGCCGCAGCATACTTCCGATGGGGCCTCAGTATCTGGTCCATTTTCCGCTGGAATGTGGCCGGCGCATTCTGTAACCCGAACGGCATTCTCTTATATTGGAACGCCCCGTCTGGGGTTACAAATGCGGTTTTCTCTTTGGCCGACTTGGCCAGGGGAATTTGCCAATACCCTTTTGTGAGGTCAAGAGTCGTCATGTATCGGGCTGTTCCCAGCCGGTCGATCAACTCATCTATACGTGGCATGGGGTAGGTGTCAAATTTTGTAACTTTGTTCAACTGACGAAAATCGTTACAAAATCGCCAGCTCCCATCCGGTTTAGGCACCAACACAATGGGACTAGACCAATCACTTTGGGACTCCTCTATCACCCCTAAGTTCAGCATTTTCTGTACTTCCTCCCGTATTGCCTCCCGTCGGGCCTCTGGGATCCGATAGGGTTTTAACTTCACCCTTTCACCGGGCGGGGTAATAATATCATGCTCTACCCCAGATGTTTGTCCCGGCAGCTCAGAGAACACCTCCTTGTTGCGAAGCACAAACTCCTTAACCTCCTGTTGTTGGGGTTGTGACAAGGTGGCTGCTATTCCAACCTCCGGAATCACGCAACCAGTTTGAGCTGGTGACCAAGTTTCTGCGACTAGGGACTCTCTATCCCTCCAGGCTTTCAACAGATTAACGTGATATATCTGTTCGGGCTTTCGCCTTGCTGGTTGTCTGACCTTGTAATTCACTTCGCTCACTTTTTCCATTATCTCGTAGGGGCCTTGCCATTTGGCAAGGAATTTACTTTCAACCGTAGGGACAAGTACCAATATCCTATCCCCCGGGGAAAAGGTACGGGTCTTTGCTCCACGGTTGTACACTCTCTGCTGTGCCAACTGCGCTTGGGCCAAATGTTCCTTCACGATGGGCATTACCTGTGCAATTCGATCTTGCATCAGGGCGACATGCTCAATCACACTCCTGTGGGGAGAACTCTCACTTTCCCAAGTTTCCTTGGCAATATCCAACAGCCCTCTTGGGTGTCTCCCATACAGTAACTCAAAGGGGGAGAATCCCGTAGAGGATTGGGGCACCTCCCTAATAGCAAACATCAGATAAGGAAGTAGACAGTCCCAATCCTTTCCATCTCTATCCACCACTTTCTTCAACATTTGTTTTAGGGTTTTGTTGAATCTTTCAACCAGCCCATCGGTTTGGGGGTGATACACAGATGTACGCAATTGCGTCACTTTGAGCAATTTACACAGCTCTTTCATAACCCGGGACATAAAGGGTGTACCTTGGTCCGTAAGCAGTTCTTTACAAATACCCACCCGGCTAAAAACAAGAGATAGCTCTTTGGCTATGGTTTTGGCCGAGGTATTTCTGAGAGGGATCGCTTCTGGATAACGGGTGGCATAGTCCATTATAACCAATATGTACTGGTGCCCCCTAGCGGACTTGATTATAGGACCTACCAAATCCATTGCGATTCTCTCAAACGGGACCTCAATGATGGGTAGAGGGACCAGCGGGCTACGGAAATGTGGCATCGGGGCCGACCTCTGACACACAGGGCAGGAGGAACAATAATTTTCTATGTCCTTCATCACCCCAGGCCAATAGAATCTCTGTAATACCCTCTCTCGGGTTTTCTCTGTCCCCAGATGACCTCCAAGAATGTGCCCATGGGCCAACTCCAACACCAACTTCCTGTAAGGTTTGGGCACCACAAGCTGCTCAACGGTTTCTTCTGCCCTTTTTGCCACCCGATACAGTAGGTCCTTCTCTACGCTGAAGTATGGGTAAGTGCAGGTATTATCTGGGTTCACTAACTCGCCATCTATTTCCACTACGTTTTCCCGTGCCTTTATTAGGGCGGGGTCTTTTAACTGTTCTGTGGCAAAATTTTCCCTGTGAACCTCCAGATCAGAAAACTCCACAGACGGTAGGTTTTCGTCTGAGGAGGTGGGCTCCTCTCCAGTTTCTTGAGTCTCCCCTGCCAATACTGACAAGGGAAATTCTGGAGAGTCCTCACCACTCTCAGAGGAGTTCTGGCTATCACATTCCTGGTACATAGGGGCACCAGTGGGGGGCTCAGGATCATCCCACAGTTCCCAGAACTTCGGAAAATCCCTTCCCACAATGGCATCATGCGGTAATTGAGATACTAACCCCACTGGATGAGAGAGGGTACCTTTGGGGGTCTCGAAACACACTGTAGTCACTGGATACTCTCGGGTGTCCCCATGCACACAAATAACAGCTACCTTGCTATTCCCAGAGACCTCTGTTTTAACTAATTCAGCCTTTATCAGGGTCACAAGGCTACCTGAATCCAGTAATACCATAACATTTCTACCATTAATACACATTTTGCATAAATGTTTCTCAGTTCCCCGAATGGCAGTGCATGCGACTGTCGCACACAGCGACTGACGTCTGTCCATCAGAAAGTCACATTGCATGGGTTCCTCCACAACCGGGCAATTTGCTGCAATATGTCCCGCTTGCCGGCAGCGGTAGCAAACAATCCATTTGGCTGCCTCTTGAGCCCCTGACTTCCCAGGCTGTTCTCGCCAAACTTTGGGTAGAGCTCCCACCCTCTCACTCTCTCCACCCTCACCCCTTGGAATCCTCTTATCCGCCCCTGGGGATGGTCTGGTCTTAGGGTGGAAAGTCCGAGAGTCTCTGGAAGAGGCCATCAGGTTCTCTGTAGCCAAGTATTTCTCTACACGATCCACAAGACCACCGGCCGTCTCTGGGTCTCCATGGCTTACCCACTTTTGGATGGCAGTAGGAAGAGCTCTCAAAAACCGATCCATTACAACACGTTCCACAATCTCTGGTGCGGACAAAGTCTCTGGCTGTAGCCACTTCCTGCTCAGGTGAATGAGATCATACATTTGAGACCTGGGGGGTTTTCCAAGCTGGAAAGTCCAGTTATGCACACGCTGAGCCCGGACAGCCAGGGTGACACCCAGCCTTGCCAATATTTCAGCTTTTAGCATCACATAGTCTTTTGCTTGGTCAGGCTCTAGGTCATAGTAAGCCTTCTGCGATTCACCAGTTAACAGAGGAGCCACCAGTCCAGCCCACTGCTCCTCAGGCCACTTTTCTCTTTCAGCAGTCCTTTCAAATGTGGTCAAAAATACCTCTGGATCATCCTCTCCAGTCATTTTTGTCAATAAACGACTCACCCCAAAGGACGCGGTATTAGTGGGACGGCTTTCCTCACTGGTCTGCGGACGTTGCTGCATTACTGCTTCCATTTGTTGTAGTCTCTGCTCTTGCTTCTGTAACAGGTCTATGAAGCGGGCCTCAGATTGCTGCTGGGCTTGTTGATGAGCTTGCTGCTGGGCTGCAAGGCTCCTTTGCAAACCTGCATTTGTCTGCTGTTGATTGGCATTTGCTAGAGCCAGCTGTTTCAGTATCTCCTCCATGCTGGCTTAAAAAAAACTGCCACTGGTTCTCCACCAACTGTGAGGGGGTTAGCTCGGCAGCGGGTGTGTGTGACCCCCTGGTTGGGCTCCCCACACAAAAACAGGGCCAGCAGACGGAGGTTGTGGTTTTCAAAATCAAAAGGTGCGGTTTATTTCTCTATGTACAGTGACAAAAACACAGCAAAGCCAAAAAGAAACATAAACAAAATAAATCCTGGTCAGTTTGACCTCTGACTAAACATGCAGGTTTCCTAAACTAACAACTGGGATCAGCCTGGTGCTGTCCTAGTCCCCAAGTCCCTGGTTTAGTAAAAGTCCAAACAAATAGCCACACAGGCTTTGCCTCACCGCACAGGGGTTCACTCTCCCTAGACAGTCCACACAGGTCTGGTTCCAGGCATGAGCTAACATCTAATGAAGCTGGGAGTTCTTATAGAGGCCTAAATGAGCTGACAAGCTTCAGCTGGTCTCATCAACTCCCTGTCTGTACGACGCCCCACACTCTCCCTAGAGGTATGAGTCATCCATGAGCCCACTAGCCTTATACAACTCTCCACCTAGTTGTATAAGTCGGCATAAAGCCTGAATCTGGGAGAAATATATCTACCCCCCTGGATGCAACCAGGTGACTTTACCTTCCTGCTGTCACACTATCTATCTACCTACTGATAGATAATCTCTATCTATCTATCTATCTATCAGTAGGTAGATAGATAGATATAGACAGACAGACAGATAGATAGATAGAAATAGATAGATAGATAGATAGATAGATAAACTGGTAGATAGATAGATAGATAAACTGGTAGATAGATAGATAGATAAACTGGTAGATAGATAGATAGATAAACTCTATCTATCTATCTATCTATCTATCTACCTACTGATAGATAAAATCTATTTATCTATCTATCTATCTATCTACCAGTTTATCTATCTATCTATCTACCAGTTTATCTATCTATCTATCTATCTACCAGTTTATCTATCTATCTATCTATCTATCTATTTCTATCTATCTATATTTCTATCTATCTATCTATCTGTCCTATCTGTCTGTCTGTCTGTCTGTCTGTCTGTCTGTCTGTCTGTCTATCTATCTATCTATCTATCTATCTATCTATCTACCTATCAGTTTATCTATCTATCTATCTATCTACCTACTGATAGATAGAGTTTATCTATCAGTAGGTAGATAGATAGATAGATAGATAGATAGATAGATAGATAGATAGATAGATAGATAAACTCTACCTATCTACCTACTGATAGATAAACTCTATCTATCTATCTATCTATCAGTAGGTAGATAGATAGATATACAGATAAACTGGTAGATAGATAGATAGATAGATAAATAGATAAATAGATAGATAGATAGATAGGTAGAGTTTATCTATCTATTTATCTATTTATCTATCTATCTATCTACCAGTTTATCTGTATATCTATCTATCTACCTACTGATAGATAAACTCCTATCTATCTATCTATCTATCTATCTACCTACTGATAGATAAACTCTACCTATCTATCTATCTATCAGTAGGTAGATAGATAGATAGATAGATAGATAGATAGATAGATAGATAGATAGATAGATAGATAGATAGATAAACTGATAGATAGATAGATAAATAGATAAATAGATAGATAGGTAGAGTTTATCTATCTATTTATCTATCTATCTATCTACCAGTTTATCTGTATATCTATCTATCTACCTACTGATAGATAAACTCTATCTATCTATCTATCTATCTATCTATCTATCTACCTACTGATAGATAAACTCTACCTATCTATCTATCAGTAGGTAGATAGATAGATAGATAGATAGATAGATAGATAGGTAGAGTTTATCTATCTATCTATCTATCTATCTACCTACTGATAGATAAACTCTACCTATCTATCTATCTATCTATCAGTAGGTAGATAGATAGATAGATAGATAGATAAACTGATAGATAGATAGATAAATAGATAAATAGATAGATAGATAGGTAGAGTTTATCTATCTATTTATCTATCTATCTATCTACCAGTTTATCTATCTATCTATTTCTATCTACCTATCTATTTCTATCTATCTATCTATCTATATATCTATCAGTTTATCTATCTATCTATCTATCTATCTATCTACCAGTTTATCTATCTATCTATCTATCTATCTGTCTGTCTGTCTGTCTATATCTATCTACCTACTGATAGATAAACTCTCTATCTATCTATCTATCTATCTATCTATCTATCTATCTATCTATCTATCTACCAGTTTATCTATCTATCTATCTATCTATCTATCTATCTATCTATCTATCTATCTATCTATCTACCCACTGATAGATAGATAGAGTTTATCTATCTATCTACCAGTTTATCTATCTATCTATCTATCTGTCTATCTATTGTGAGGGGGTTAACTCGGTAGCGGGTGTGTGTGACCCCCTGGTTGGGCTCCCCACACAAAAACAGGGCCAGCAGACGGAGGTTGTGGTTTTCAAAATCAAAAGGTGCGGTTTATTTCTCTATGTACAGTGACAAAAACACAGCAAAGCCAAAAAGAAACAAACAAAATAAATCCTGGTCAGTTTGACCTCTGACTAAACATGCAGGTTTCCTAAACTAACAACTGGGATCAGCCTGGTGCTGTCCTAGTCCCTAAGTCCCTGGTTTAGTAAAAGTCCAAACAAATAGCCACACAGGCTTTGCCTCACCGCACAGGGGTTCACTCTCCCTAGACAGTCCACACAGGTCTGGTTCCAGGCATGAGCTAACATCTAATGAATCTGGGAGTTTTTATAGAGGCCTTAAACGAACTGACAGGCTTCAGCTGGTCTCATCAACTCCCTGCCTCACGACGCCCAGCACTCTCCCTAGAGGTATGAGTCATTCATGAGCCCACTAGCCTCAGCTGGGCTTCATCAACTCCCTAGTTGTATAAGTCGGCATAAAGCCTGAATCTGGGAGAAATATATCTACCCCCCTGGATGCAACCAGGTGACTTTACCTTCCTGCTGTCACATACCCCCCCCTCTTGTTTTAACCTTGGGGTTGGAACACCAGCAATCAGGCATTCATGTACTCGAGACAAAGCATCCACATTCCCCATTTGAACGCCAGGGCGATGCTTTACTGTGAAGTTGAATTCCTGTAGGGCCAGGAACCACCTATTCACTCTTCTATTTGTCTCTTTGTTTTGAGCCATCCACTTTAACGGAGCGTGATCCGTAACCATGTCAAAGTGCCTACCTAGCAGATAGTACCGAAGGGAATCTAGAGCCCACTTCACCGCTAAACACTCCTTTTCAACCGTGGCGTAATTTACCTCATGGGACTTCAACTTCCTGCTGAGGTAAATGACTGGGTGCTCTTCCCCGTTCCAGACCTGGGACAATACTGCTCCTAACCCCACATCTGACGCATCACTTTGTACGACAAAGTCTTTAGAGAAGTCGGGTGAGTACAACACTGGCTGGCTACATAAGGCTTGTTTCAAGAATTGGAATGCTGCCTCAGCCTCGGGGGTCCATTTAATCATGACCGACCCTTTCCCTTTCGTCAGGTTGGTTAGGGGCACAGCCTTAGAAGCAAAGTGGGGAATGAAGCGCCGATAATAACCCGCGATTCCCAGAAAGGCTCGTACCTGCTTCTTGCTGTTGGGACGTGGCCAACTCTGGATGGCCTCGACTTTGTTGAGTTGGGGTTTTATTACTCCCCTGCCAATGGTGTACCCAAGATATTTGGCCTCCTCCTGCCCAATGGTACACTTCTTGGGGTTAGCCGTAAACCCCGCTTCCCGAACAGAGTCCAGGACTGCTTGCACTTTTGGCAGATGTGAGGCCCAATCTGTGCTATGGACAATTACGTCATCCAGGTAAGCCGCAGCATACTTCCGATGGGGCCTCAGCATCTGGTCCATTTTCCGCTGGAATGTGGCCGGCGCATTCTGTAACCCGAACGGCATTCTCTTATATTGGAACGCCCCGTCTGGGGTTACAAATGCGGTTTTCTCTTTGGCCGTCTTGGCCAGGGGAATTTGCCAATACCCTTTTGTGAGGTCAAGAGTCGTCATGTATCGGGCTGTTCCCAGCCGGTCGATCAACTCATCTATACGTGGCATGGGGTAGGTGTCAAATTTTGTAACTTTGTTCAACTGACGAAAATCGTTACAAAATCGCCAGCTCCCATCCGGTTTAGGCACCAACACAATGGGACTAGACCAATCACTTTGGGACTCCTCTATCACCCCTAAGTTCAGCATTTTCTGTACTTCCTCCCGTATTGCCTCCCGTCGGGCCTCTGGGATCCGATAGGGTTTTAACTTCACCCTTTCACCGGGCGGGGTAATAATATCATGCTCTACCCCAGATGTTTGTCCCGGCAGCTCAGAGAACACCTCCTTGTTGCGAAGCACAAACTCCTTAACCTCCTGTTGTTGGGGTTGTGACAAGGTGGCTGCTATTCCAACCTCCGGAATCACGCAACCAGTTTGAGCTGGTGACCAAGTTTCTGCGACTAGGGACTCTCTATCCCTCCAGGCTTTCAACAGATTAACGTGATATATCTGTTCGGGCTTTCGCCTTCCTGGTTGTCTGACCTTGTAATTCACTTCGCTCACTTTTTCCATTATCTCGTAGGGGCCTTGCCATTTGGCAAGGAATTTACTTTCAACCGTAGGGACAAGTACCAATATCCTATCCCCCGGGGAAAAGGTACGGGTCTTTGCTCCACGGTTGTACACTCTCTGCTGTGCCAACTGCGCTTGGGCCAAATGTTCCTTCACGATGGGCATTACCTGTGCAATTCGATCTTGCATCAGGGCGACATGCTCAATCACACTCCTGTGGGGAGAACTCTCACTTTCCCAAGTTTCCTTGGCAATATCCAACAGCCCTCTTGGGTGTCTCCCATACAGTAACTCAAAGGGGGAGAATCCCGTAGAGGATTGGGGCACCTCCCTAATAGCAAACATCAAATAAGGAAGTAGACAGTCCCAATCCTTTCCATCTCTATCCACCACTTTCTTCAACATTTGTTTTAGGGTTTTGTTGAATCTTTCAACCAGCCCATCGGTTTGGGGGTGATACACAGATGTACGCAATTGCGTCACTTTGAACAATTTACACAGCTCTTTCATAACCCGGGACATAAAGGGTGTACCTTGGTCCGTAAGCAGTTCTTTACAAATACCCACCCGGCTAAAAACAAGAGATAGCTCTTTGGCTATGGTTTTGGCCGAGGTATTTCTGAGAGGGATCGCTTCTGGATAACGGGTGGCATAGTCCATTATAACCAATATGTACTGGTGCCCCCTAGCGGACTTGATTATAGGACCTACCAAATCCATTGCGATTCTCTCAAACGGGACCTCAATGATGGGTAGAGGGACCAGCGGGCTACGGAAATGTGGCATCGGGGCCGACCTCTGACACACAGGGCAGGAGGAACAATAATTTTCTATGTCCTTCATCACCCCAGGCCAATAGAATCTCTGTAATACCCTCTCCCGGGTTTTCTCTGTCCCCAGATGACCTCCAAGAATGTGCCCATGGGCCAACTCCAACACCAACTTCCTGTAAGGTTTGGGCACCACCAGCTGCTCAACGGTTTCTTCTGCCCTTTTTGCCACCCGATACAGTAGGTCCTTCTCTACGCTGAAGTATGGGTAAGTGCAGGTATTATCTGGGTTCACTAACTCGCCATCTATTTCCACTACGTTTTCCCGTGCCTTTATTAGGGCGGGGTCTTTTAACTGTTCTGTGGCAAAATTTTCCCTGTGAACCTCCAGATCAGAAAACTCCACAGACGGTAGGTTTTCGTCTGAGGAGGTGGGCTCCTCTCCAGTTTCTTGAGTCTCCCCTGCCAATACTGACAAGGGAAATTCTGGAGAGTCCTCCCCACTCTCAGAGGAGTTCTGGCTATCACATTCCTGGTACATAGGGGCACCAGTGGGGGGCTCAGGATCATCCCACAGTTCCCAGAACTTCGGAAAATCCCTTCCCACAATGGCATCATGCGGTAATTGAGATACTAACCCCACTGGATGAGAGAGGGTACCTTTGGGGGTCTCGAAACACACTGTAGTCACTGGATACTCTCGGGTGTCCCCATGCACACAAATAACAGCTACCTTGCTATTCCCAGAGACCTCTGTTTTAACTAATTCAGCCTTTATCAGGGTCACAAGGCTACCTGAATCCAGCAATACCACAACATTTCTACCATTAATACACATTTTGCATAAATGTTTCTCAGTTCCCCGAATGGCAGTGCATGCGACTGTCGCACACAGCGACTGATGTCTGTCCGTCAGAAAGTCACACTGCATGGGTTCCTCCACAACCGGGCAATTGGCTGCAATATGTCCCGCTTGCCGGCAGCGGTAGCAAACGATCCTTCTTGCGGCCTCTTGAGCCGCTGATTTCCCAGGCTGTTCTCGCCAAACTTGGGGTAGAGCTCCCACCCTCTCACTCTCTCCACCCTCACCCCTTGGAATCCTCTTATCCGCCCCTGGGGATGGTCTGGTCTTAGGGTGGAAAGTCCGAGTGTCTCTGGAAGAGGCCGTCAGGTTCTCTGTAGCCAAGTATTTCTCTACACGATCCACAAGACCACCGGCCGTCTCTGGGTCTCCATGGCTTACCCACTTTTGGATGGCAGTAGGAAGAGCTCTCAAAAACCGATCCATTACAACACGTTCCACAATCTCTGGTGCGGACAAAGTCTCTGGCTGTAGCCACTTCCTGCTCAGGTGAATGAGATCATACATTTGAGACCTGGGGGGTTTTCCAAGCTGGAAAGTCCAGTTATGCACACGCTGAGCCCGGACAGCCAGGGTGACACCCAGCCTTGCCAATATTTCAGCTTTTAGCATCACATAGTCTTTTGCTTGGTCAGGCTCTAGGTCATAGTAAGCCTTCTGCGATTCACCAGTTAACAGAGGAGCCACCAGTCCAGCCCACTGCTCCTCAGGCCACTTTTCTCTTTCAGCAGTCCTTTCAAATGTGGTCAAAAATACCTCTGGATCATCCTCTCCAGTCATTTTTGTCAATAAACGACTCACCCCAAAGGACGCGGTATTAGTGGGACGGCTTTCCTCACTGGTCTGCGGACGTTGCTGCATTACTGCTTCCATTTGTTGTAGTCTCTGCTCTTGCTTCTGTAACAGGTCTATGAAGCGGGCCTCAGATTGCTGCTGGGCTTGTTGATGAGCTTGCTGCTGGGCTGCAAGGCTCCTTTGCAAACCTGCATTTGTCTGCTGTTGATTGGCATTTGCTAGAGCCAGCTGTTTCAGTATCTCCTCCATGCTGGCTTAAAAAAAACTGCCACTGGTTCTCCACCAACTGTGAGGGGGTTAACTCGGTAGCGGGTGTGTGTGACCCCCTGGTTGGGCTCCCCACACAAAAACAGGGCCAGCAGACGGAGGTTGTGGTTTTCAAAATCAAAAGGTGCGGTTTATTTCTCTATGTACAGTGACAAAAACACAGCAAAGCCAAAAAGAAACAAACAAAATAAATCCTGGTCAGTTTGACCTCTGACTAAACATGCAGGTTTCCTAAACTAACAACTGGGATCAGCCTGGTGCTGTCCTAGTCCCTAAGTCCCTGGTTTAGTAAAAGTCCAAACAAATAGCCACACAGGCTTTGCCTCACCGCACAGGGGTTCACTCTCCCTAGACAGTCCACACAGGTCTGGTTCCAGGCATGAGCTAACATCTAATGAATCTGGGAGTTTTTATAGAGGCCTTAAACGAACTGACAGGCTTCAGCTGGTCTCATCAACTCCCTGCCTCACGACGCCCAGCACTCTCCCTAGAGGTATGAGTCATTCATGAGCCCACTAGCCTCAGCTGGGCTTCATCAACTCCCTAGTTGTATAAGTCGGCATAAAGCCTGAATCTGGGAGAAATATATCTACCCCCCTGGATGCAACCAGGTGACTTTACCTTCCTGCTGTCACACTATCTATCTATCTACCTACTGATAGATAAACTCTATCTATCTATCTATCTACCCACTGATAGATAGATAGAGTTTATCTATCTATCTATCTATCTATCTACCAGTTTATCTATCTATCTATCTATCTACCTACTGATAGATAAACTCTATCTATCTATCTATCTATCTATCTATCAGTAGGTAGATAGATAGATATAGACAGACAGACAGACAGATAGATAGATACACTGGTAGATAGATAGATAGATAAATAGATAGATAGAAATAGATAGATAGATAGATAGATAGATAGATAGATAAACTGGTAGATAGATATATAGATAAACTGGTAGATAGATAGACAGATAGATAGATAGATAAACTGGTAGATAGATAGATAGATAGATAGATAAATAGATAGATAGATAGAGTTTATCTATCAGTAGGTAGATAGATAGATAGAGTTTATCTATCTATCTATCTATCTATCTGTCTATCTACCTACTGATAGATAAACTCTATCTATCTATCTATCTATCTATCTATCTATCTATCTATCTATCTATCTATCTATATTTCTATCTATCTATCTACCAGTTTATCTATCTATCTATCTATTGCTCTATCTATCTATCTACCTATCAGTTTATCTATCTATCTATCTATCTATCTGTCTATCTATCTGTCTATCTATCTATCTACCAGTTTATCTATCAGTCTATCTATCTATCTATCTATCTATCTATCTATCTATCTATCTATCTATCTATCTATCTATCTATCTATTGCTCTATCTATCTATCTACCTATCAGTTTATCTATCTATCTATCTATCTATCTATCTATCTATATATCTATCTATCTATCAGTTTATCAGTCTATCTATCTGTCTGTCTATCTATCTATTGCTCTATCTATCTACCTATCAGTTTATCTATCTATCTATCTATCTATCTATCTATCAGTTTATCTATCTATCTACCTACTGATAGATAGACAGATAGATAGATAGATAGATAGATAGACTGATAGATATACTGATAGATAGATAGATAGATAAACTGATAGGTAGATAGACAGATAGACAGATAGATAGATAGACTGATAGATAAACTGATAGGTAGATAGACAGATAGGTAGATAAACTCTATCTATCTATCTATCTATCAGTTTATCTATCAGTCTATCTATCTATCTGTCTATCTACCTATCAGTTTATCTATCAGTCTATCTATCTATCTGTCTGTCTATCTATCTTTCTATATTTCTATCTATCTATCTTTCTATATTTCTATCTATCTATCTATATTTCTATCTATCTATCTATCAATTTATCTATCTCTATCTATCTATCTATCTGTCTATCTATCTATCTACCTACTGATAGATAAACTCTATCTATCTATCTATCTATCTATCTATCTATCTATCAATTTATGGTCGGAGCCCTCTGTATGAAGAGATATGGATCACATAAACACGCCACAAGACCAACGACACAAATAGACCTGAAGTGTGGCCTGGCCTGCTGTATGGTATGTCGAAGAAGGGGCCATACCTGAGATAGAGGTTGTGGGAATTCTGTTGAGAATTGTATGTAGAGGAGTGCCCTATAAAGGGGGATATGGGTGGGAGGGTTCCGCGCACTAGAGCCGACACTGACCGTCGTGGACGGTCTGTTTAAGTACCCTTCGAACTCCTCCCATAACTTCAGGCTAGCTTTGCCAGCCTTCCTATTTATGGTCGGAGCCCTCTGTATGAAGCGATATGGATCACATAAACACGCCACAAGACTAACGACACAAATAGACCTGAAGTGTGGCCTGGCCTGCTGTATGGTATGCCGAAGAAGGGGCCAAAAAGTCACACGAGGTTTAGGGAGAAATAGTTTTATTATGACAAGAAATGATTACATGGCGAGACTGTTAAAGGCTCGTGCTACTTCTGCCTGTGGATCGGGCACGTATCGTGCGAAGCACGAAGATTTCCACCTGCCCATGGTTTGGATGACGTGGTCCGGGACACCGTTTCGTGATGCAGCTGAGGCTGCTCCTATGCGAAAGGAATGCCCTGAGTATCTTCCCGGGTCATGTCCTAAAGTGTTCAAAAGTGTCCTGACGTGACTGACGAACTGGTTCCCGGTTAGGGGCTCGATGGGAAAAGGTAACAGTGGGCTGTCTCCGGGTAGGCCGGATAGTGTTGATACTAAACGGTCTAGTACGTCCACGGGGCACCAGATATTACGGGTCTGGAAGATTTTAATCTCTACCCCAGGACCGCTTTGTTGGGTTTTCGACACTGCTAGGTGCAGGACGAAATGACTCTGGTGGCGAGTCAGGTGGTGCTTCCGTAGAACCTGGCCATTAGGGCCGGAGACCGTGAATTCGCTGGGGCGGAGGAAGCCGTAGAAGGCTAAATACATGGCTGCCTGGATAACCAGGCTAGGTCGTACACCGAAAGGGGAACGTGCGAGGATAGTGGACATGCCCCGGAACATGGCGCTGGTAATAGGTAAGCGCTTAGTGCAGGTATGCGGTTGCTGCTTGTGGATGCCCCGTAAAATTGCTTTGACTGCATGGGCGGCGAACAAGGATGGTGTGGTAGGATCTTGCAGGGACGTGAAGTGCTGGATACCAGCTAGGTACAGCCTGATGGTGTTGGGTGACAGTTTGAGATGGGTGTGGCAGTGCGAAACGAAGGCCAGGACGTGGCTGAGGTTACCTGGGAGTGCCCCAGGGTTGGTGGCTAGAAATCTGTTATAGCTTTTCCAGGCGGATCGGTAGGCTTTTAGCGTGTTGGGAGCCAAAGACGAATTGATGAGGGCGGAAGCCCCCTGGAGGTGCTGTTTTAACCCAGGGTTAGCTGCGACCAGTGCGGGATGTGTGACATGGTCGGGTCGGCTCCAGGCTCCTGCGAAAAGAACGTATGAAAATTAAATCGAGACAGAGCGTCGGCTGAAGTATTGCAATGACCAGGGATGTGGACACAGAGAACGTTAAATTGATGGTGAAGAGAGAGAAGCACCAGCCTTCGGAGGAAGGACATGATGGCCAACGATTTGGACCTACCCTTCTGGATAATAGCGGCCGTGGCTTGATTGTCGGTGACAAAGGTGACGGTTTGACCCGCCCAGGCGCTGCCCCAAACTTGGGCTGCGGCAAGTATGGGGTAGATCTCGAACAGAGAGGAGGACTGGCTGAACCCCGGGATGGCGAGTATCTCCGGCGGCCATGGTCCCGCAAACCAGTGATGGCCAAAAATTGCCGCGAAGCCTGTGGAGGCTGCTGCGTCAGTGATTACTTGTGGGGAAGAAGGGGACGCTGCGGGAATGAACATGGACCTGCCGTTCCAGTCCTCGAGGAACTGGTCCCACATATTCAAATCTGCGATGGCGGCTGCGTCAAGTCTGACGGGTTGGTCGGGATCTTGTGCCTGGGAGAGGAACACTAGAAGACGAGAAATGAAAGAACGCCCTTGGGGGATGATCCTCATCGCGAAGTTCAGCATCCCTAACAGGGATTGCAGCTGTCTTTTGGTGCACCCTTGTGTGATAGTGAACGTGTGAACGACTGACCTAATGTGGTTCAATTTATCGAGTGGTAGACTAGCCTGCATGGTGCGGGTGTCGAGGTTGATACCCAGGAAAGTGATAAGTTGTGCCGGGCCTTCTACTTTGCTCTCTGCTATAGGCACATTGAGGTTCTTGAAGACCTCTCTTAGACTTCCTAGGTCTACGGGGGGCTTGCTGGGTGACTCAATGAGTAGGAAGTCGTCTAAATAATGGATAACTTCCTGGCAGTGTGCGTGGTGCACGAGGATCCAGGATAGGGATTGGGCGAACGTGTTGAAGAGCCAGGGGCTGCTTTTGGAGCCGAAGGTCAGTTTAGTTGCGAAGTAGTAGAGACCCTTCCACTTTATCCCGTGCCACCTCCATAGGTATGGTTCAATGGGCAGTAGTTTGAAGGCATCGGAGATGTCGGCTTTGGAAAGCCAGGCCCCAACCCCTGTTCTTATGATGGATTGGATAGCCAGGTCGACGGAGGAGTATTTGAGGGAGAACTCCTCTGAGGGTATGAGTGAGTTTAGGCTGGGTGTGGTGGAGGAATGAGGCGCGGACAAGTCATAGATCAACCGAAGTTTATTGGAGAATTTGCCCTTGACAAGCCCAATAGGGCTGACTCTCCATATAGAAAATGGGGACTGAGAAAAGGGGCCGATCATATATCCGCGGTCTAACTCAATTTGCAGAAGGGAGGAGATGGCTTCCTCGTCGGCGGCAGCCGAGAGTAGGTTTCTGCACTCGTACGTGGAGTCGGGTATCGTGATAAGTCCGGTGTGAAACCCTGTGCTGAACCCTTGTACCAGGAAGGCTGCTAGGGATGGGGTCGGGTGTGTGGAAAGGTAGAAGCCAAGCCACCCGACGTGCACCTGGCCTAGTCAGGACGGGCCCGGTTGTTTGAGGTTGCAGGTGGTCTTCGGATGAGCCTTCTGGCATAGGAGGCAGATGTGCAGTAGTCTGCATTGGGAGAAGAAGCAACCTTTGGTATTAAAATTGTTGCAGATGGCTGCGCCCCCTAACGCCCGGACGGGACGTCCTAGCCTGTCAGACTGGGACGACTGTATGGCTGTTGGCCAATTCTGGGGTGTGTAGGAGGTGGAAGGGAAGGTAGGGGGGCGTCTGCCGCTGGTCTCGGAGCACCAATTTGCCGTGTGGGAGGCCGATTGGCAGGTGGAACACAGAGGGGAGCGGAGGCCCGCAAAGTGGCGGCAAAACAGCTCGGTGTCCATGGCACTCCAGTTGGTGGAGAGCTGGAACTGGGCCAGCCTGGCTGCGGCTTTTGCCGAAAAGGAGCGATGGTAGTCGTAGAACGAGCACCCGCCGTACTTGTGTCCTAGATCTACTAGCGCGTGGAGGTAGAGGTCCAGTTCTTCCCTCCTGTCGGGGTTGGCTGAGCACACCACGTCTCTGAACAGGCCGAAGGCCAAGACGAACTCCGCAATCGAAAGTTTGCGGTTAAGCCTAGGGTCTTTGGCCTTCAGGATGACGGAGACGTACCCCCAAGAATAGGACCTGTTTTCTGCCCCATCGTGGACGGAGATGAGTAAGGACGCCAGGTTTACGTCCTTACCATCTAGGATGTCCTTCCTAATGCCCGCTGGGACGAGGTGGGCGGGAAATATGGGGGTAGTGGCGTCGGGCATACCTGAGGTTGTTGGGGGTATGGCGACGAGCGTGGCGATTGGGGTTGCTGGTGGCACGGCTGGGCGTGTTTCCAGAGCCCCTACTCTGGACTGGACGTCCGTAATGGAAGTAGCCAGTGCAGCCACTATGTCGTGCAGCTGAGTGATGGCAGATGATATAGACTGCAGGGACGCCTGGGGTTCTGGAGGAGTTGCTGGTGGTGTTGGAAACAGAAGGCGGAAGAGTTCGGCTTTCCTGGCCGTGGCCGGGTAGGGGATATCCCTATGGCGAAGTTCGGCCGTAAGCCTGGGGATGGTCCAAGCCCTGAGGGACTGTGTGGAGTCGTCCGCTGAACCCGAACGGGGTGATGGAGGGACGAAGGTGAAGTCATCACCATCGATTTGTGACATGTTGGGGGCTGGAGAAAAACGAGAAAGAAAAAGAGGGGGGGGGGATGTATGTTTATAGAATGAGATGCCAGGTATGGAGGGGATAGAGGAGGTATGAAGTGGGTAGAGAGAAGGAAGGGAGAATGGACAGAATAAGGAATGACAGGCGCAGAGGATAGCCAAGTTTTGCGTACGAGCGCTTGTTGAGTGAAATTTAGAAAACTCAAAAGAGTGCGTGGCAACCGAGGTGAGCCAGGAGGTGACTGGCTAGGTAACCGATAGCTCGGGTGCCGTCTGTGCTTGGCACGGACTGACGAACCAGAGCCCCCAGGGCGTACTGGGGCGGGTAGCTTAAAGTCTGGTACACTAAGTAGGAATGTTTCGATCTGTAGTTCAATGACGTGTGGTCGGTCTGCCAACTCCTGCACTGCCAGCAAGGTGGATGTTGGCGACCTTGTCTGCGTAGTGAAGGATCTCGGATCGGCTTCGAAAACAGAGTGTCGTGCGTAGAGGTATGTGACAGTTGCTAGCGCCTGGTGAGCGGTCGGATTGTGTATGTGAAGACAAATATGTTGTGAAAGAGTGCGGAGAGAAAGCAAGGAGGGGCCTTGCGTTTACGCACCTGTCTTGAGCCCTGGTAGCTGAAGTCTAGGTTGAGGTCGAGACGGGGGTCGACCGGGACCTGTGAGGAGGGTGACATAGATACACGTGTGTATATTATTTATTTATTTATTTTTTTGGGTAAGTGTGAGGAGTTGAAGGAGCGGTAGGTAGCTCCCAGGTGAAGAAGTGTGTAAGACCCCGTTTCCCCTTTTTTATTTTATTTTTTTATTTTTTTTACCTGTGGAAAATATCGTCCGACCTGGATTGCAGGGTGGACGGGGTGGAAACTCGATTTGACCTGACCTGCGTGGGGGAAAGGGATAGAGAAATCGGTGAGTAGTAGTGATGAGCCGAACACCCCCGGGTTCGGTTCGCACCAGAACCCGCGAACGGACCGAAAGTTCGTACGAACATTAGAACCCTATTAAATACAATGGATGCGAACGTTCGAATTCTAAAGTGCTAATTATAACAACTATTATGCATGTTATTGTCCTAAAAAGGGTTTGGGAACCCGGGTTCTGCACCAGGGGACATGTATCAATGCAAAAAGAAGTTTTAAAAACGGTCGTTTTTCGGGAGCAGTCATTTTAATGATGCATAAAGTGAAAAAAAAAAGTCAAATATTCCTTTAAATATCATACCTGGGGGGTGTCTAAAGTATGCCTGTGAAGTGCCACGTGTTTCCCGTGTTTAGAACTGTCCCTGCACAAAATGACACTTCTAAAGGAAAAAAAAGCCATTTAAAACTTCTTGCGGCTTTAATGAAATGTCTGGTCCCGGTAATATGGATGAAAATCTTTAAGAAAAATGGCATAGCTACCCCATGACCCCCCCCCCCCTACCCCAGCCCATTACCAGCCCCTTTGGGTCTTGTATGGATATTAAGGGGAACCCTGCACATAAAATAAAAAAGGCCCTATATACTCTGAACAGCCGTATACAGGCGGTGCATACAAGACAGGGACTGTAGGTTTGTTCTTATGTAGAATGTGTTTGTAATTTTGAACAGGTACATTGTTGAAGTGTAGCTCCAGCCCAAAAATCTATTTTTAAACTTTTTGGGAAACATAGGTAAGGGTTATCACCCCTGTAACATTTGTTTTGCTGTCTGTGCCCCTGTTCAGAACATTTCACCTCACTTTCCGTCCCAATGACAACTGTTTTTGAAATGTGGTGTTTTTCTTGAAACAAGGATTGCTGATAAAGCATCAGTACAGAGGAGACACCTTTTTCCCATATTTATTCTTACAGGAGAGAATTTTCCTTCCTAGGGGTAGATTTCCTCTCACTTCCTGTTGTCTTCTTTCGTTTGCAAGTAGGAGTCGTTTGTAAGTTGGATGTTTGAAAGTAGGGACCTGCCGTATATACTCTGCAGAAATAGGCCCCTTAGTTGTTGGTGTTGGCACAACACTGTAAGCACTCACAGTTACTCTTGGTTGGTGCTGGAACGCCCTGCTGTCAACTATTATATCAGGAATTTTAATTACATATAATTCTTGAACAGTGGTAGTAAAAATTGGGGCTTTGATGGTGGTGCTGGTGCCACAACACTGTAAGCCCTGACAGTTACTCTTGGTGGGTGCAGCAATGGGCCCTGCTGTGAATTATTAGATCAAGAATTGTAATTGCATGCCCCTGTTGAACAGGGGCTGAAAAATTGGGCTTTTCGTGGTGGTGGTGGTGGTGGTGGTGTTGCCACAACACTGTAAGCCCTCAGAGTTACTCTTGGTGGGTGCAGGAATGGGCCCTGCTGTGAATTATTAGATCAAGAATTGTAATTACATGCCCCTTTTGAACAGGGGCTGAAAAATTGGGCCTTTCGTGGTGGTGGTGGTGGTGGCGTTGCCACAACACTGTAAGCCCTCAGACTTACTCTTGGTGGGTGCAGGAATGGGCCCTGCTGTGAATTATTACATCAAGAATTGTAATTGCATGCCCCTGTTGAACAGGGGCTGAAAAATTGGGCCTTAGGCACTGGTGGCACAACACTACAACCCCTCACAGATACTGTACTTGGAGCACAGCAATGAGCCCTGTTGCAAAGTATTGCTTCAAAAATTGTAATGACACGCCCCTGTTAAACAGGGGCTGAAAAATTGGGCCTTAGGCACTGGTGGCACAACACTACAACCCCTCACAGATACTGTACTTGGAGCACAGCAATGAGCCCTATGGCAAATTATTGCTAAAAAAATTGTAAGTACACGCCCCTGTAAAACAGGGGCTGAAAAATTGGGCCTTAGCCACTGGTGGCGGCACCCATAAACAAAAATGATCTTCCAAGCTATCATCATCAATCGTATCATTGAGGACTCGGAGGAGGAGGATAGCCAGTCAACATAACAGCACAGACACTCAGCATCAGCATCAGTCTTGAAGGGATGTGACATGTTAAAATCAATTAGTCTGTTATATCAGCATCAGGTGTGTGGTAGCTGGTGGTGATCCAAGACTGGTTCATCTTGATGAAAGTCAGTCGATCAACCGAGTCGGTGGACAGGCGCACCCTGTGATCCGTGACAAATCCTCCAGCAGCACTGAATGTGCGTTCCGAAAGAACGCTGGATGCAGGACAGGCCAGTAGCTCAATTGCATACTGTGCAAGCTCTGGCCAGTGATCCATCCTCAAGACCCAGTAAGCCAGAGGATTTTCTGTGGGGAAGGTGTCCAAGTCTGACCTTGCCCCTAGATATTCCTGCACCATGTTTATCAGACGCTGGCGATGGTTGCTGGAACCAATCATACTTTGGGGCTGCGGACTAAAGAATTGTCTGAACGCATCGGTCAGACGGCCATCTTCCCCACCGCTCCTTCTTTGACTGGCCGAAGCCTCAGCAACTCGTTGTCCTGGACCAGGAGTTTGTAACCTCCCAGTCTCTGGGAACGCGTTGCACAGACCTTTCTGCAAGGCCTCCCGGAGTTGTCTCATCCTCTGCTCCCTCTGCGACGGTAACATAAGGTCCGCAACCTTACCCTTGTACCGTGGATCAAGGAGAGTGGCCAGCCAGTAATGGTCCCTCTCCTTGATCCGAAGAATACGAGGATCCTTCCGCAGACTTTGCAGGATCAGGGAGGCCATGCAGCGTAGGTTTGCTGAGGCATTCGCTCCGGAGTCCTCTGGGTCACTAAGGACGACATGATCCGCAGTCACCTCCTCCCAGCCACGTACAAGTCCACTGGTTTCTTGGGACTGTAAATCATCCCTAAAAGACTGCTGCTGATGATGCTGAGTGCCAGCCTCCACCTCCATGCTAACACAATCCTCCTCCTCCTCCTCCTCCTCCTCCTCCTCTTCCTCTTCCTGTGCGATGGGTGGGACAGAAGGAACACTGTCTGGGTAAAGGGGGCCTTGAGAGGCAAGGAAGTCCTCCTCTTCCTGCCTCTGTTCTGCCTCAAGTGCCCTGTCCATTATTCCACGCAGCGTGTGCTCCAACAGGTGGACAAGAGGTACAGTGTCACTGATGCATGCACTGTCACTGCTCACCATCCTCGTGGCCTCCTCAAATGGTGCCAGGACAGTGCATGCATCCCTGATCATGCCCCACTGGCGTGGAGAAAAAAAACCAAGCTCCCCTGACCCTGTCCTGGTGCCGTAGTCGCACAGGTACTCATTGATGGCCCTCTGCTGCGTGTGCAGCCGCTGCAGCATGGCCAACGTTGAGTTCCACCTGGTGGGCATGTCACATATAAGGCGGTTCTTGGGCAGGTTCAACTCCTTTTGCAGCTCAGCCAGGCGAGCACTGGCATTATAAGATCTGCGGAAATGCACACAGACTTTCCTGGCCTGCCTCAGGACATCCTGTAAGCCCGGGTACCTGCCCAAGAACCGCTGCACCACCAGGTTAAGGACGTGAGCCACACAGGGCACATGGGTCAGTTGTCCCTGTCGGAGGGCGGAGAGGAGGTTGGTGCCATTGTCGCAAACCACCATTCCTGGCTTAAGCTGGCGTGGCGTCAACCACCTCTCGGCCTGGCCCTGCAGAGCAGACAGGACCTCTGCCCCAGTGTGGCTTCTGTCCCCCAAACACACCAGCGCAAGCACGGCATGGCATCTTTTTGCCTGCGTACTTGCGTAGCCCCGTGAACGGCTACGGAGCACCGCTGGTTCATAGGACAAACCACAGGAAGAGGCCATGGAGGAAGAAGAAGAGGAGGGGGTGGAGGAGAGAGGTGTGTCACAACCAGTAGTAGCATTTTGGAGGCGTGGCGGTGGGACAACCTCCAACACTACTGCACCTTGTCCTGCATCCTTCCCAGCTGCCAAAAGAGTGACCCAATGGGCCGTGAAAGAAAGGTAACGTCCCTGTCCATGCCTGCTGGACCATGAGTCAGCGGTAATATGCACCTTACCGCTGACCGCCCTGTCCAGCGAGGCCAAGACATTGCCTTCCACATGCCGGTAGAGAGCCGGAATAGCCTTCCGTGAGAAAAAGTGGCGTTTGGGAACCTGCCACTGAGGAACCGCACATTGCACAAACTCACGGAAGGGGGCCGAGTCTACCAACTGAAAAGGCAGCAGTTGAAGCGCTAGCAATTTAGCCAAGCTAGCATTCAACCGCTGGGCATGTGGATGGCTGGGAGTGAACTTCTTTCGACGGTCCAGCAGCTGGGGCAGGGAAATTTGCCTGCTAGAATCGGACGTCGGTGTACTGCTAGCAGAGTGGCCGCAAGTACTTGGCTGTGACACGCCTAATTCTACACCTTCATTCCTCTCAGTGCATGTTTCAGAGAGGACTGAAGTTATAGTGGGGTTGGAGATCCCAGCTGATGCGGTGCAAGGAGAGGTCCGCTTTGTTCTTTGGTGTGGGTCTTTGAGGTAGGCTTGCCAACGAGCTGCATGGCAGGTCAACATATGTCTGGTCAGGCATGTGGTACCCAAGCGGCTGATGTTTTGGCCACGCGATATACGCTTGAGACATATGTTGCAAACAGCAGCTGTGCGATCTGATGCACTAGCCTCAAAAAAGGCCCACACCAAGGAACTTTTTGAATGACGGGCAGAGGCAGCGCCCTGCACAGGCGGAGCTCTGCGGTGTGATTCCGTCGGTGTACTGCCCTTACGCTGGCCACCAAAGGGCATCCTGTCTCGTTGGAGATGTGCCTCCTCCTCATCCTCCTCCTCCTCTCTCCTATTAGGCACCCACGTGGAGTCAGTGACCTCATCATCCCCTCCCTCCTCATCACTGGAGCCAATCTGGCAGTATGCTGCAGCTGCTGGAACATGACTGCCAGATTGGTGTCCTTCTTGAGCATCCCCTCTGTCTGCTCTCACCCTACTGCCTTCCTGTAGCTGGGTTTCATCATCAGACCCTTCGAAACGCTGGGCATCCTCCTGGAGCATGTACCCAACACTGTGCTCAAACAGTTCGGGGGACTCCTCAGGAGGAGGACATGGTGGGTCTAGGGAAGGAGTGACTGATGATGAGTCTGACATTGATACCAGGGAAGAGGACGCTTTGGCAGCTGCTTTGCCAGTACCCTGAGCCTGGGTGAGAGAGGATGAGGAGGAGGAGGAGGGCTTGGTCATCCACTCTACCAAGTCTTCGGCATGATGTGGCTCAACATGTCCAGCTGCCGAAAAGAAGGACAAGCGTGTCCCATGGCCATGTGCTGATGACAATGCACCGCGTCCACGACCAGCACTGTTGCCCCCAGACACAGAGCCTGCTTGCCCTCTTTTATTGCCTCCTGACTGTCTGCCTCTCCTTGTTTGCCTTCCAGACATTCTAATAGATGGCCTGCAGGGAGATGGGAAAAAAGCAATAAGGGCTACCTTCAGGTGTCCTTCTCTGTCCCTTGAAACAAGGACTTGCACAGTGAAAGAAACTGACACTCTCCCTACCTACAGTTTTCTGTCCCTAGAAAAAATGATTTTTTTAAGCACAATATAGCACAAGGAGAATTCACTCACTGTCCTTCCAGGTCCCTGGAAACAAGGACTTGCACAGTGAAAGAAACTGACACTCTCCCTACCTACAGTTTTCTGTCCCTAGAAAAAATGTTTTTTTAAGCACAATATAGCACAAGGAGAATTCACTCACTGTCCTTCCAGGTCCCTAGAAACAAGGACTTGCACAGTGAAAGAAACTGACACTCTCCCTACCTACAGTTTTCTGTCCCTAGAAAAAATGTTTTTTTTAAGCACAATATAGCACAAGGAGAATTCACTCACTGTCCTTCCAGGTCCCTGGAAACAAGGACTTACTTGCACAGTGAAAGAAACTGACACTCTCCCTACCTACAGTTTTCTGTCCCTAGAAAAAATGTTTTTTTTAAGCACAATATAGCACAAGGAGAATTCACTCACTGTCCTTCCAGGTCCCTGGAAACAAGGACTTGCACAGTGAAAGAAACTGACACTCTCCCTACCTACAGTTTTCTGTCCCTAGAAAAAATGTTTTTTTTAAGCACAATATAGCACAAGGAGAATTCACTCACTGTCCTTCCAGGTCCCTAGAAACAAGGACTTGCACAGTGAAAGAAACTGACACTCTCCCTACCTACAGTTTTCTGTCCCTAGAAAAAATGTTTTTTTTAAGCACAATATAGCACAAGGAGAATTCACTCACTGTCCTTCCAGGTCCCTGGAAACAAGGACTTGCACAGTGAAAGAAACTGACACTCTCCCTACCTACAGTTTTCTGTCCCTAAAAAAATTTTTTTTTTAAGCACAATATAGCACAAGGAGAATTCACTCACTGTCCTTCCAGGTCCCTAGAAACAAGGACTTGCACAGTGAAAGAAACTGACACTCTCCCTACCTACAGTTTTCTGTCCCTAGAAAAAATGTTTTTTTTAAGCACAATATAGCACAAGGAGAATTCACTCACTGTCCTTCCAGGTCCCTGGAAACAAGGACTTGCACAGTGAAAGAAACTGACACTCTCCCTACCTACAGTTTTCTGTCCCTAGAAAAAATGTTTTTTTTAAGCACAATATAGCACAAGGAGAATTCACTCACTGTCCTTCCAGGTCCCTAGAAACAAGGACTTGCACAGTGAAAGAAACTGACACTCTCCCTACCTACAGTTTTCTGTCCCTAGAAAAAATGTTTTTTTTAAGCACAATATAGCACAAGGAGAATTCACTCACTGTCCTTCCAGGTCCCTGGAAACAAGGACTTGCACAGTGAAAGAAACTGACACTCTCCCTACCTACAGTTTTCTGTCCCTAGAAAAAATGTTTTTTTAAGCACAATATAGCACAAGGAGAATTCACTCACTGTCCTTCCAGGTCCCTGGAAACAAGGACTTGCACAGTGAAAGAAACTGACACTCTCCCTACCTACAGTTTTCTGTCCCTAGAAAAAATGTTTTTTTTAAGCACAATATAGCACAAGGAGAATTCACTCACTGTCCTTCCAGGTCCCTGGAAACAAGGACTTGCACAGTGAAAGAAACTGACACTCTCCCTACCTACAGTTTTCTGTCCCTAGAAAAAATGTTTTTTTTAAGCACAATATAGCACAAGGAGAATTCACTCACTGTCCTTCTAGGTCCCTGGAAACAAGGACTTGCACAGTGAAAGAAACTGACACTCTCCCTACCTACAGTTTTCTGTCCCTAGAAAAAATGTTTTTTTTAAGCACAATATAGCACAAGGAGAATTCACTCACTGTCCTTCCAGGTCCCTGGAAACAAGGACTTGCACAGTGAAAGAAACTGACACTCTCCCTACCTACAGTTTTCTGTCCCTAGAAAAAATGTTTTTTTTAAGCACAATATAGCACAAGGAGAATTCACTCACTGTCCTTCCAGGTCCCTGGAAACAAGGACTTGCACAGTGAAAGAAACTGACACTCTCCCTACCTACAGTTTTCTGTCCCTAGAAAAAATGTTTTTTTTAAGCACAATATAGCACAAGGAGAATTCACTCACTGTCCTTCCAGGTCCCTGGAAACAAGGACTTGCACAGTGAAAGAAACTGACACTCTCCCTACCTACAGTTTTCTGTCCCTAGAAAAAATGTTTTTTTTAAGCACAATATAGCACAAGGAGAATTCACTCACTGTCCTTCCAGGTCCCTAGAAACAAGGACTTGCACAGTGAAAGAAACTGACACTCTCCCTACCTACAGTTTTCTGTCCCTAGAAAAAATGTTTTTTTTAAGCACAATATAGCACAAGGAGAATTCACTCACTGTCCTTCCAGGTCCCTGGAAACAAGGACTTGCACAGTGAAAGAAACTGACACTCTCCCTACCTACAGTTTTCTGTCCCTAAAAAAAATGTTTTTTTTTAAGCACAATATAGCACAAGGAGAATTCACTCACTGTCCTTCCAGGTCCCTAGAAACAAGGACTTGCACAGTGAAAGAAACTGACACTCTCCCTACCTACAGTTTTCTGTCCCTAGAAAAAATGTTTTTTTTAAGCACAATATAGCACAAGGAGAATTCACTCACTGTCCTTCCAGGTCCCTGGAAACAAGGACTTGCACAGTGAAAGAAACTGACACTCTCCCTACCTACAGTTTTCTGTCCCTAGAAAAAATGTTTTTTTTAAGCACAATATAGCACAAGGAGAATTCACTCACTGTCCTTCCAGGTCCCTGGAAACAAGGACTTGCACAGTGAAAGAAACTGACACTCTCCCTACCTACAGTTTTCTGTCCCTAGAAAAAATGTTTTTTTTAAGCACAATATAGCACAAGGAGAATTCACTCACTGTCCTTCCAGGTCCCTGGAAACAAGGACTTGCACAGTGAAAGAAACTGACACTCTCCCTACCTACAGTTTTCTGTCCCTAGAAAAAATGTTTTTTTTAAGCACAATATAGCACAAGGAGAATTCACTCACTGTCCTTCCAGGTCCCTGGAAACAAGGACTTGCACAGTGAAAGAAACTGACACTCTCCCTACCTACAGTTTTCTGTCCCTAGAAAAAATGTTTTTTTTAAGCACAATATAGCACAAGGAGAATTCACTCACTGTCCTTCCAGGTCCCTGGAAACAAGGACTTGCACAGTGAAAGAAACTGACACTCTCCCTACCTACAGTTTTCTGTCCCTAGAAAAAATGTTTTTTTTAAGCACAATATAGCACAAGGAGAATTCACTCACTGTCCTTCCAGGTCCCTAGA